>OMKY01231840.1:0-13759 GCA_900302395.1 Bregmaceros cantori | reverse complement strand
ATATATATATATATATATATATATATATATATATATATATATATATATATATATATATATATATATATATATACGTATGTGTTCTTTATTGAGACAGATAGTGATAGGATTAAATCAGATTCTGGGATGAAGATTTGGGGGAGACATTGCAGAAAAGCCGGAGAGGGGATTATTTCAAGCATTAATTGAATGAATGAATGAATGAATGGATGAATTCTATTTTAGGACAGATAGTACCAAGCCCGGCCGTCCATGGAGGGTGTACAAGTCTACAAATATCCATGTATCTTATTAAAACCTAGTTAAAATTAAGATAGAAATAAGGAGCTAGATGCTAGCTCGGCCATGATATTGGTTGGCAGCTAGCAGCGACTAATTAAAACAAGTTGAAACCATTGACGAAAGTACTAGAATTGGCTTTATTAAAAAAAAAAATAGACCATAATCTTTAAACAAAATAAAATAGAAACTAGGATGAAATAAGAACACTGATCATTGGATATACTTTTCAGCACTGAGACAATCTTCAGATCAGGCACCACCTCCTTGGAGACTGGCAAGGAGTGCGCGTGTGCCCGCACATGTGCACGAACGTGCAGTCATGACTCATGCTTGATATTTCATGCAGCATTGATAGCGTAAGGGAATCAATTTAAATGAACCACTTCACATTTCGTTAACATTCACTTAGGCAATCTGAGCAGATCTGGCCGGATTAGCTGGCGAACAAAGAGCGCTTTTATGTCACTCCAGTGCCTTTCAAGTGAAAAAAAAAAAAAAAAAACCGTGATGTTTTTCTGCACAAATGGGTCGAGTTTTCGTTCTGATGGATTGCAACACACAGTGTGTGTGGCTCGGTGGTAACTTGAATGTCCCAAGCTTTCGCCATAGTTTTCAGCGGCTTAAACTCATGTGCAGGCTGTAGCTCAGTTGGTAGAGTGTCCATTCCGACTGTCGCAAAGTGTTTTGTAAAACGTTTTCAAAGATAAAACGGACAATCAAAACGTTGAAGAGTGGAAGCTGCTAGAAAGTGTTTCTCTAGTTAAAGAGGGGATTCATAACAGGTGATTGGACTTACTTATTCATAGGGTTGGGAGGGGTTACTTTTGGATTACTTTTGAGAAACAATTTATTCATGCTAAATAATTTGCTATACATTGAACTCGTAATATAATCACAATTCATCCTGAATTATTGATTTTATTAACATTCTTTTAAGTAATCCAGAACTAATCGAATATAGGATTACTTTTGGATGACTTAAAAATAGCTTTAAATCGAATAATTTCAACCAATAATGTTTCAAATGTTTTTACTTTATTAAATTCAGGGTGCTTTCTGGCTATATTACACGTTGAACACCTGTAATGTATGGGAAGTTATTTAGTAGAAATAAAACTTTTCTGGTAAGTAATCCAAAAGTAACCCCTCCCAACCCTGCTTATTCACAATTCCCTTGCAGCCGGAAAGCGACAGCTCAGGAACTGTGGTCTATTGGTGACCATGCAGTGAACAGTATAAAAAAAACATTTAAAAAAATAAATAAATAAAAATCTAAAGTGTCAGCGAAACATGATCAAACACTTTGGGTCAGTCAGTCACTAGCAAGGAAAGATGGCCAAAGCCGGTCTCGCGATCTCCCCTGAGACTAAATGTTTTATTCACACACGCAGAAGACTTGCTTACAGTTCCTGTATGTAACAAATGTACTTCTATGATTATTTGTGTAGCACTCTGTGCACAGTCTCATCTTACAGTTAGCCAGTTAGTACTGGTACATAGTTATTTAACTGTTATTTGTTCTGTGTTCTGTGTTCGTCTGTATGTGAATGTGTGTGTATGTGATTCCGGGATCCCACGTGTTTCCAAACACACGTGGTGATCAAAAGTACAGATCGTTAGCTAAAGTTACATCGGACCGGGAACTCTGAACACGCTGGACAGTGATTGGACGCTGGAGACCTCGGGTCTGGGACAGCCAATCGGTGAGCTCCTGGAGCGAGAGTCTACAACGCTGTTTGGAAGCAAAACGGACGCACGCTGTGGTCATCGTCTGCGAGCTACACTAGTTGTGAACAGTAAAGAGTTAAAGAGGTAAAGAGCCGTGGGTGTCCGGTGCAAGCAATCGATCCATCTCCAGCTGAGTTAGTAGAACTAGCGCTAGAGCTGCGGCTGCAGGAGGCTGTGCAATGTTTCGTCCTTATGGCGTTGGGACTAAATAATATGGGTTCTCTATCCAGTGTCTCTCGGGAGTGGCCGTCGTGCTGTAGGAAGGCTCACTGGACGGTTGAATTGCAGCGCGGGTGACACGCCGACGAAGTTCCTGCAGGTTGAGTGACTGTTGTCCGAGCCGGATTGTGAGTACATTCTGTACATCACTACCAACGCAGGAGAGAGCCCCATCTAAGCGCGCTAATGAAAGTCCTGGGCACTAGATAATATTGTTAATACTATTTACAAGAACTTTTATTACATTGTATGATTGTGGGTACCAGGGCTCCGAACCGGTTCAAGGAACGAAAACCGGAAACGAACGGAAATTTATGGAATTTTACGAGGAGCGGAAACGGAAAAAGATGTATTCAAATGTTCCGGAACATAAACGGAACATTATTAAATCCACAAAACCGGTTAAAAACATTTTTTTATGTTCTCTATATATTTGAACATTTCCTATGTCTGGGAGACTATTTCTGGTTATGCATCCATTCAATTTTCACTTTCAGTCATTAAGCCCCAAGCATCTGGGGCTCCATCTTGTGGACAGACGAGTAAGTGAATGTAAAGGCCTTTTAAACCCCCTATTAATGTTAATACAGTTACACAGAAGTTTGAAAGTCCACCAAATATATTTTGTATAAACTATATCTAAACTTAAATTTGCACAATATAAGGAACTTTAAGAACGAACAACATTTTTGTGTTCCGAACCGGTTCAGGACCGATATTTTGGTGGTGGAGCGGTTCCCAGAACGAAAACGTTAAACAGAGACCTGCCTGAACCGTTCGGAATGGAACGTTTCAAAAATAATTCCATTTTCAAGCCCTGGTGGGTACCCAAATGTATGTTTGCTAATTGTTGTCCTGTCCTGTCTGTCCGGGTTTGTCTTCTACTAGTTTCACACACCAGTGTATTTTGTTTTCTACAATACGTTCCGCTAGTTCACTTCTGTCTACTCTCTCCTAACCATATTCTCTCTTTTCTATTCACTCTATATAAATAAAAGTGGAACTTATATTCTATTGGTGGATCATTTATTGTATGTCAGCACAGATTGTGCATTTCAATATTGATGTCATAGCACAGTATCTCTATACTGACTGGGCCTTTGGTAGGCGAGTCATCGGTAATTATTTACGGTGTCCGAGGGTCACGGCGGTAAATAATAATAATTCTAGTGGCAAAGTTGAGGTTGCTACATTTGAAAGAATGACATGGAGTTGGTGGAGGATGTGAAGCTTTCAGGAAGTCACACCTATTGATTGCTTAAGCCGAGTGTGGAGACTGGGGTTCATAGTACCGTGTATTCGGTAAACTTCAAACTGTTGTAACGAAAGGCTGTACCCTCGTGGAGGAGCTGGGAATAGAGGAACTTACATCGGCAATAGCTGAACTCAGCCATTGCCAAGGTTAGTTCGGACTCTATTTAAGGAGGCGTGTTGGCCGGTGGAGGACCGTCAACGGTGCCGGCCCAGAATGCACCGCGCGTGCATTCACTACACTGCCCCCTCCCGACCTGGCTCTCGTCCCGAGAGCCGCTCCAACTCCACGGCGCCTTTCACCTGATCAAGCGGCCCCGCGGCCATCCCCACCGCGTGCGGTCCGTCAACCACTTCTGACACCAATGTAACGAAAGGCTGTACCCTCGTGGAGGAGCTGGGAATAGAGGAACTTACATCGGCAATAGCTGAACTCAGCCATTGCCAAGGTTAGTTCGGACTCTATTTAAGGAGGCGTGTTGGCCGGTGGAGGACCGTCAATGGTGCCGGCCCAGAATGCACCGCGCGTGCATTCACTACACTGTATTCATTTATATAGCACTTTTCATGCAGAGCAACACAAAGTGCTTTACAGAAACAGGGCAATGAAGTAGTTAATGATAAGAGGTATATATGAATAATACTAATAATCTAATTTACTAAAAACAAACTATTTTATAAAAGGTTTTTTTCTTGTCTTGTCTTGTCTTGAAGATAGATTGCAGGCTCAAAGTCGTTTAACTCCATCTTTGCTATGAAATAATATAATAAAGTCATTTGTCATGGGCGTTCGATCCATCCGTTGCTGTAACCAGAAAAGTTGACAGGGAAGGCAGTAAGTTATTCAGGGAAAGCGTGTGTTCAGAAAAAACTAGTGGACTCCCACTCCACCCCCTCCCACTTGTCATCCAGTAGAGAGGAGAAGGCAAATATTCTCGTGTGCTGTTGGTTAATTCGCTCACTGCTGTCACCTTGCTTTTCTCCCCGAGCGCTCTGGAGACGATTTCATCGCTGGAGCGTGACGGCAGACTTAGCCGGGCCTAATTGCAGCTTGGGTGCGTTCAGCGTTGCTGTAGCGAGACGCTAACACGACGATATCCCATCGGATAGTGAACAAATATACTGATGAATGTTTAATGTTGTGTTTTTTTTCATATATATATTATATATATATATATATATATATATATATATTAGCTTGTAGCTGAATGAATGACTCTGTTGAACGCATGCTTTTCTCTTCCCTCACAAAGCTAATCTTGTGTACCCGTACATACGGTGGTGTCTTCATTCGGCTGAAGGATCACGTTTATCATCGTTTTTCCATCATTTAGCAGCAGAGATGGCAAGTAACGAAGTACAAATACTTGAGTACTGTACTTAAGTAGAATTTTCAAGTGTCTGTACTATTTTCTGTGATTACTTTCTACTTCTACTCAGTAGATTTTTAACAAAAATATCAGTACTTCTACTCCTTACTTTTCCTAAAACAGGGTGGTTACTTTTTTTCTGCAACAACATGGTAGGACTACATGTATAGCATGAATGAGTCAGTAGGGGGCAGTACTCGGTAATGCACTGAGTACAGTAGCAGTTTATGAGTTGTTTTCATTTAGTCTCTGGGTGTGCCCCTCAAAAATATATCGCCTGTAAAGTGTTAAGGCAAATTTAGGCTTTGTACTTTGTACTTTATACTTTTGAGTACATTTCAGAGCATGTACTTTTTACTTTCAAAAATACTTTTGAGTACATTTTTCAGCATGTACTTTTTACTTTACTTGAGTAGATATTTGGATCAGTACTTTGTAGTCTTACTCAAGTTGTTGTTTTACAAATGTATTTTACTCTTACTCAAGTAAGAAATCCCAGCACTTTTGCCATCTCTGTATTATAGGGCTGTTGCACGTGATGTCACGGCATAGCGGTGGCAGACATTTTTCTGGTATCGCGTTCGGTGAAGTATACGTCCTCGTAAGGTCAATCAGAATCAGAATGAAGTTTATTACCATTGTCAATGATAGAACACTGTTGATCACCCGATAAAAAAGTACTCCACAAAAAAGTTACTTAAGTATCGAAAGTAGTGAGTAACTTACGGTAAAAAAAAATGAAATTACGGCAAATTCTCTTTCGAAAATTAAATTGAATGCCCCTGAATTGTCCTGAAGTATCCTGAAATCCTGGTGAACACATTCACACCGTTTGCTATGTGCTTTAAGAGGACAACAAACTATGTGCATTATGAATGTGTGGTGAATTTCGGCTCTCGTATTTGCCAAAGAGTTAATTCAGGTCATATCAGGCTATCAAATATGTAGTAATGGTGTCTTGGTGGCTTTACATGTATAGCCTACAGCATATTGTAAGAGCTATAGTGTGCCTGCCTGTATGTATTACAGGGTACAGGTGCACGCAGCGATGTGTCTGTGGGCGTGCCCCGCTGCGGCGTGTGCACGCGCGTGGGTGCGAAGCTTCAGCAAGGAGCCCTCGGTGCTCGACACGCTATCGCTGGCTCGGCGCGCTTTCAACATGAAAGCAAACACAGGAGAACAGCGATGGGGACAAGGGATGTGATTGTATGTCACACCCTCTGTGTGTAGGCACAGCTACAGCTCGGCCATCTATATTTAACGCACCACCTGCCTTGTTGTTGCTTTTTTCTACTTGGATGGGGGAAGAGACGAGACATTAATGATTTAGACAGCTGCGCGGTGCACTATCCGAGCTTTACCTGTGAAGTTGCTTGGGTTGGGAAGGAGCTTAAGGGACGAACGTTGATGACTGAGGAACAGTCTAAAGTAATAAAAAAGGAGCAGTTTTCAGTAAGAATTTGATCATTTGAAAAAAAAAAATTTTTAAGTTATTTTTTCTGGCGTCAGCGCCGTTTTTCCGTCTTTATTGGATAGGATTAGTCGGAAACTGGGTTGAAGAGATCGGGGGTAGACATTGCAGACAAGTCGCCGAGCGTAGTCGAATATATATATATATATATATATATATATATATATATATATGTATATATATATATATATATGTGTGTGTGTGTGTGTGTGTGTGTACATATTATCCTGCTCCCCCATTAATTTTAGATATGTCAAAGATAAAAAAATATTTTCCTGTTACCCAACCAGTCAACCAGTTCATTCTGAAAACACACTGTTTTTTTTTCAGATTTACCCTTAATCACTTCAACATAAAAATAACTAAAACTAGCAACCACGCAGCATGCTCTAGGTGGCAGAGGTGTGAAAAAATAATTTCACAAAAGGCTATGTGGTGTTCCACTAGCGCAGTAGTTGGACAAAAAAAATAAAATAAAAAACAACCTCACACCACGCAATTACTCCAACACCCTTTGGTTTCAGCTTGACATTCACATCATACTCCCACCACCACCGTGTCTGCTGACAAACACAGGGGCATTAACTGATGGCAAATCCATCTGGTCCAGGCGAACCGACTCATTGGTTCTCAAATCACTCTCTGTTTACCGACACAAAGAAGGGAAACTGGGGACGCTGAATGGAATTCATGTGCTGGAAGTTTGTCCTGGATTCCCCTACAACACTGTGAATACAATGTTATTCAACAAAAAAATATTCTTGTGACAATAGTCGTCTGTTTGAATTTGCATTATAATTTTAACTAATTAGTTTGAGAACTAGAGCTGAAATTGATGAATGAATTGATTCATTAATTAAAATGTCTGACATTGTAAATTTCAGGTTTGTAATGTACAAAAAAATCGACAAAGGACTGCGCTAAATATAAAGCAACACTTGTTGGCTCTTTTGGCGATCAAAGGTGCTCTTCTGATGATGGTATTCATTCATTTAAGATCCTTAATGATTCTACTTCTGTCAGAAGATTAATGAGCAGCTCTTATATTGAGATTAGAATTATCTTGGCGGTATGGCTCTGTTCGGAGGAACTCACCTATATCCATGAGTACCATGGAAAAGCACCAATTCAGGGAGCAGCAGCAGTGGAGAGAATTTTCACCCTAGCACGCAGGGTGAGATAGCTAACCCCCCCCCATGAACAGAGCCGAGCAACGTGACAAGAGAACATGTCACATCATACACAACACTTTTTCCATCTTGGTGGTGGAGCAGGGGAAGGTGGTGGGTAGCAAAACAAAGCAGTATGTGGTTTAGGAGCGGGTAGAATTTATAGAGCGTGCCGAAGCTGTCCAGCCAATCGCTAGGGGAGCAAGTTAATCAGCTGAGGGGATACACCTGGATCAATTAGGAATGAATGAAGGGGAGGGCAGCAAGCTTCTTAACTTTAATTCATTGCATGAAAGTGATACCGCAGACTCATAATGCTTATGACTACAGATTGTTGTGCATTATTTTCTATCTACTATAATCCCAGAATATATACATCAAACAGGTGCTGGCCCCGCAGCACAATGTCTCATAGTCATAGTGCCTGCGATCACAGCACGAAAGATCGCTTTGCCCCCTCATGGTCATTTACTGCATGTCCGCGCACACCCGCTCTCGCTTCCCCCTTTCGCATATAAAAGTATAAAATTAAATGATAATAATTTCCAAGCCTGGCAATACAATTTACAATTCACTTACAGAATTTAAGGGCGTATTCAAACCAACATGTTTACCCCGGGTCCGACTCGTTTCAACGTTTAAGATGGAACTCGTTTTCGAGTTGATATGAATGTGCCAAGTGGGTCCGAGCGTGCGTTACATCATCCGAGACGAGCCCTGCTAGACGAGGTGGTCTCGACCGAGGGCTGAACGCGCGCAAAACGCGCCGTGACTCGGGCCAGCGTGGTCTGAAACCGGCCATGGTGCACCCGTTTCGCACAGACGAACAACACATCAAACTACACTATAGATCAAATGGCCTTGACAGCTTCCAGCCAAAGTTGTCAAAGCCATTTGGAACACATTCCTTAATAATAATAATTAATAAATTAATAATATTAATTTAATATAATACTGTTGGTGAAATGCTTGAACTCCAACTAATAATGTCAAAACTAATACTGTACGTGCTCAGGATTTTTATAGAAATAATTTCTGGAAAAAAAAAAAAAGTTTTTCCGGCGCCAGCCCCATTTTCTCATTGTATTAATAGTGTGAAAGAGGGCTTGGAAGGGGTGGGCTGAGAGAGGGGGAAAGATGACCGTGAGGGAAAGCGATCTCACGGCGCTGCATGTGCTGTGATCTAAGCCACAGCAACAAAACTATGTATACTGGCCCCATGGCGCAGCAGGTTAGGCCGCTGCTCCAAGCCAGCCCCTTGAATATGAAAAAAAATAGCCCAGATTGTAAAAACATCTGCCTTATAATTCTGGGTTCAGGAAGACACCCACAAACCCTAAACACTACACGTAGGTCAATAGGAACCGTTCCGCCAAAAATATCAGTCCTGAACCGGTTCGGAACACAAACATTTTGGTCGTTCTTAAAGTTCCTCATATTGTGCAATGTTAAGTTTAGTTATTGTTGAAACAAAAAAAAAACATTTGGTGGACTTTCAAACTTCAGTGCAACTGTATAACGTGAAAACCACCATTACATTCGATTCCTCGTCTGTCCATGAGATAGAGCCTCAGATGCCTGGGGCTTGACGACTGACAGTGAAAGTTGGATGGATGCACAACCGGAAATGGTCTCCCATATGTTCAAATGTTTCTGTTCCGGAACAGTTGAAGAAATCTTGTTTTGTTACCGTTTCTGCTCCTCGTAAAATTCCGCAAAATTCTGTTTGTTTTCCGTTTTCGTTCCTTGAACCGGTTTGGTCCAACCGTACAATAATCTACAGACACACAATACCACACAGCTGGCAAACGGCGTGAGGTGGAAGCGCTGCATGTCTAATGCAGTATGTAAGGCATAGGACAGCGCAGGAATCGCTGCAAATATTATAAAGTTGAGTCATTCAAAATAAACTTTAACCTGCCATTGACAGAAGGACAGTATATATTTATTTGGTTTGACAGAGTGATCGTAATAAAACGCTTCACAGAAGTAGCAATTCCTAATTATAGGAAATGTGATGTGTCATGTGTATTAATAATTTAGTTCCCTCCGTTCCTGTTCGCCCAACTCTCTCCGCGTTCCCTAACACAAACATTTGCCGGTACTCCCTCTACCCGGCACTTTTACCTCTCTCCGCACCCTTCAGCCTACACTCGCTAACAAGGCATTCACCCTTGCAGTCACCCACTGTGGATAATGTCAACCCACAGCATCTTAGGGGGTGCGACTACAGACCGGAAGGCGCCGATAGGCTCCTCAGAACGAATCCAAACTTGGTATGGATATACCTGCAGACCCCAAGATTGAAGGTTCCTCTGGAGGGGAGTGGGGGGGGGGGGGGTCTGCCGGTATATGCATACTAAGTTTGAAGTCGTTCCGAGGGGCCTATCGGCGCCTCGGCGATAATGATAAGTAAATTAATACCTCCCGATTAAAAACAGTGATTGATCCCAAACTCCGTGCACCCCTCTGGCGGGTCTGCCTGTATATGCATGCCAAGTTTGAGGAGCCTATCGGCGCCTTATCCACTATTAATCATTAAATAGAAGGAGCCTATCGGCGCCTTCTGGCGCCTCTCGGCCTTTAGTCGCACCCATCTTAGGTGCAAATAAAAAGAGAACCTTTAATGGAGGTCGAGAGAGAGAGAGAGTAAAGAAAAAGGGGAAAAGCCTGAATAGGGCTGTTGCACAGTGGCCTCACGGCAGACATTTTGCGGGTATCATCACGGTCAGACGAAAAGACAGTGAGCGATATTTGCATAACATTGACAACTATAACATCTTTAACAGTAAGTATAGGCCCTATGGATTGTCTGTAGGACATTTTTGGAAGTCGACCGCCCTGAAAGAGTTAACCAGCTGAGCGCGCCCCCAGACCATAGGTTGAGCAGTGCCACGGGTTCTTGTCCCCTCTCCGGCTTTTTCTGCAATGTCTCCCCCTGACTCTTCATCGCAGTTTCCGAGTGAATCCTATCGCTAACTCTCAATAAAGAGTGGAAAACGGCACTTGCGTAAGAAGAACGAGAACCTGAGATGGGGCATAGATCTGTGGCATAGATTCTTACTCCAGAAAGGCAGACTAAGTACTTTTTGTACCAGTTCGTCGGTGAACCACCCATCATGGTTAATTGTTGGAGGTAGAGCCGTCAGGTAGAGATTGGGCACCATACGGCAACAGGAGACATCCCATTGTGGGCTGAAAGGAACCTGTTCAGGACCAAACAATAGAGCGAGCTACACACAATTGTTGTACACAACACTGACTCCCCGCTGCATGCCAGTGTGTGTTCAAAAGCACTCAATGAAAATAACCTGCCCAACATTAGCATGTCACACTCCACCCACCCCACTCTCTATCTTTTTTTTCCCCCTTTTTTTTCTCGGACATAATTTTCCCTCTTTTCTTAAATGGGATAGGACATGCGGGGGAAAAAAACATCTTCTGTGCTGGGCTTGAAAACAAAATTATTTTTAAAACATTCCGTTCCAAACGGTTCAGACAGGCCCGTGTTTAAGGTTTTTTTGTCCTCGGAACCGTTCCGCCTCCAGAATATTGGTCCTGAACCGGTTCGGGACATTTTTCCGTTCTTAAAGTTCCTTATAGTGTGCAATGTTACGTTTAGATATCATTTATACAATATTTAAATGGGGTAGAGGGCTAGTATTAACGCAAAAACCGGGTTTAAAACACCATTAAGTTTGCTTCCTCGTCTGTCCACAAGATGGAGCCCAAGATGCATGGAGCTTGAAGACTGACAGTGAAAGTGGACGGAAATAGTCTCCCAGACATATGTTTAAATATATAGAGAACGATAGAGAAAAAAAAAGGTTTTTAACTGGTTTTGTGGGTATCATCATGTTCCATTTCTGCTCCAGAACAGTTGATGTAATCTTTTTTTTGTTTCCATTTCAGCTACTTGTAAAATTCATTTCGTTTTCATTTTTGCAAAATAAAAAAGAAATAATCATGTGGATTCTGGTTTGGTTTACAATCGTTGCATGTCCAAAACACCGTAGTTACGTCACATTGCAGAATGTGCCTGCGCACATGCACTACTTGGACAAGCGGTGGGGAGTAGGGAATAAACACTGCCGGGAGACCAGTGGGCACCACAATCCGGCCGACCTGGGACACTTCCCAGCAGACCGACCACCCACTCAGTGCAACACTAGGCTCGCCGCAGTGTTCCGTTTTTCTCCCTTGAAAAAATTTGGAGGAAAAAAAAGGTTGCTAAAAGCAACCTTTCGTGCTGTTCCCTGGATCTCTGCTGTGGAGTTGTGATTGAGGTTTGTACTGCACCAAGCGAGCTGGGGTCTGCAGCGAGAGATCAGGGGTCAGGCTGACAGCAGCCTCCTTCTGTGGTGGATCTGGGAAGCCGAAAAGAGCCCCCATTCCAAATTCCTTTATATTTGAAGATATTTATACACAACCTATTTATTTAATATATTAATGGCATTTCAAACATCCATTAAAAGTTTTTGGAAAATGTTTGCCACTGACATTTTTAAATGATAAAATGTATATTTTAAGATAAGAGGGGTGGATGATGTGTAATTTGTCACAGAGCGAGCTGTAGTAAGTGGATTTTGAAACGTTATCAGTTTTGTGTGACAAATTCAGCCACTTCCGTCCACTACGATCACTTTACACAGGGAATTACACAGTCACGGGAAGTGCGTTTCAGCCGGCGGGATGCCTGGGGCGGTCAGAGTGTTTACCAGAACTAAAGTTCCGAATGGTGAGCGCCGAAAACCATTCTGCACATTCGCCACTCAGGATTACTATACAGCCAAGACAGTATTCACTTGGGTCCTGAACTTTTTGTGACTCCTGCAACGGTTTTATGGTACGTGCATGATCAAAACCTGTCCTCTCACTATTTTCATGGTGTCTTTTCCATTCTAGTCGACAAAAATAATACAATTTTGGGTTCATCCCAACAAAATAATCTATTTCGAGTTCGGCCCGTCAGATTCCGACCAGGCTTTGGTGCAGTTGCCATATTCTAACACACATACACTCACAGAATAAGGGCGGAGAGATCACAATCTGAATTCAAGTTTGTTTATTTGTTTGTTAGTTTGTTCTTCAGGTTATTTTTTTCGACGTAAGCTCTATTTTCCATTTTATTGGATAGGCTTAGTATGAAAGTGGGATGAGAGAGATCGGGGGGAGACGTTGCACAAATGGGTTTCACGTCTCCATTTCGACATTCCTACGTTCCGACAGTTCTTCCCTCCGACAGATTTATTTGGAAGTTCCCCGGTCCCGACATGGTAAATTTGCTGCCCCGACACAGAGGCGCCACCATTCCTAACCATAATCCCTAACCCATACCGGAATGGCGGCGTCTCTTGACCGAATGCTGGATAATCGAAATGCCAGCACTGACACCCAGTGAGGAGCAGAGATGGCAAGTAACGAAGTACAAATACTCAAGTACTGTACTTAAGTAGTTTTTTCATGTATCTGTACTTTTAGAAGTACCTTTTTCTCTGATGACTTTTCACTTGTACTGAGTAGATTTACAACAGAAATATCTGTACTTCTACTCCTTACTTTTCCCAAAACAGGTTCGTTTCGTTCGTCCCAAAACAGATTTTTTGCGCACCGATGGTAGGTGGTAGTGATATGTAATAGTGTGAATGAGCCAGTAGGGGGCGGTAATGCGGGCAGTGGGATTTATGAACCTTAAATGAAGTGAGATGGGTTCGGTTTTTAACATTTTTTTCAAACATTCAAACATTTTAAAACTAGCAGTGAAAAAGTGAATTTTATATACAATTTCATTTTTGTACTTTGTACTTTATACTTTCAAAAATACTTTTGAGTACATTTTAGAGCCTGTACTTTTTACTTTCAAAAATACTTTTTGAGTATGTTTCAGAGCCTGTAATTTTTACTCTACTCGAGTACATATTTGGATCAGTACTTTGTAGTCTTACTCGAGTGTTTTTTTCACAAATGTATTTTACTCTTACTTAAGTAAGAAATTTGGGTACTTTTGCCATCTCTGTATATGTGCGACAGCCAGGAAGACAAACAGACTACAGAGATATCAAAAGATATCAGAAATGTGGATTTTGGCAAGAACTCTTCCTCCACATCACACTCATCTATCTCTCTCCCTTTCCATAGACTTGCAGACCACACTCCAAACAACAAATTCCCCCATCCTCTCTCTCTCTCTCTCTCTCTCTCTTTCTCTCTCTCTGTCTCTCTCTCTCTCTCTCTCCCTTCTCTCTCTCTCTCTCTCCCTTCTCTCTCCC
>OMKY01231839.1:0-12249 GCA_900302395.1 Bregmaceros cantori | reverse complement strand
CAGATATTTTTGTTAAAAATGTACTCACTACAAGTAAAAAGTAATTGCAGAAAAAAGTACTTCTAAAAGTACAGATACTTGAACATTTTACTTAAGTACAGTACTTGAGTATTTGTACTTCGTTACTTGCCATCTCTGGCAACAGGTGATCACATTCATGGCCGGCAAGGGAATCAACGGCGGAGACATAGAGGCATGCCATCCTCTACCGAGTAAGACGAATAAAGTGAGAAAATGAGTTGGCGGAAGACCTAAAGTTCAGCAGAAATATTAACCCATTTAAATATAAGCTGTGTGATGATGCTCGCTGCAGTGCATTCTGTGTTATGGGGTGTATATATATATATATATATATATATATATATATATATATATATATATTAGTATAAATTAGGCTCTTTGTTTTTGTTGATTCCATCTTTTTTGTGTGTTTTGTTTTGGAGATGTTTTGAATCTTGATGCATGCAAGGATGACGGGGTTTGGGCTCGATAAGCCGCCGGCTTCTTCCGGACCCTTTGAGTAGGGGACAGAAAATGTTATGGTCAAATCATATATCCATTAGAAGTACTGCTCCTTGTAATGTATTAGATTAAATATATATTTTTGTTTTATTAAGATATTTAAGATTTTCAATTTTTATCATATGCTCATGAAGGAATGATTAGGGCTCGAGACATTGAGTGAACAAATAGCAATGTATATCGTTGTAGATTACATATGTTAGATTACGAAACATTAAGTGTAATGGTTAAATGGATATGTCATTATTATCTCGTGCAGTGAATATTATGTGTGTCTGTGCGTGTGAATTTGCCAGCTAGGGCGTGGGAGGCCTCCTCAGCTGTCGGAACAAATTATAGATTGGTGTTCCCTTTCTAACATCGGTTTGCTGGCTGTGTGGTTTTTAATGGCTATCGGGCATTTTACGAGTGTGACCCAGGATCGATTTTAAGGTCACAACCTGGGGGGGCAGCCCATCAAGACCACCTGCTAAATAAATATATTTATATGAATTTTATGCACAGTTTCATCCAAAGTGGTGACTGGTGAGGGCAGCCAAGTTGCAGAAGTTATGTAAGGGAAACACTTCAGCAACAGAAGGGGAAACATTTTAAGGTGCACTGTCAATAAATTGCCTATTTTCAAACTTTTTTTTTCCTCATACAAGGCGCACCTGCCAATTTTACAATCGAGTGTTTTCATCAATTAAAATCGTATCTATTGGTAAAGTTTATTTATATAGACCATTTCAAACCATACGTCATCACTGGGGTTCCGTCTGGAATGTGTGCGCATCAAACATCCATCGGAATCACATTAAGGAATTTATTTAGATGGAAAATACATGTAAAATGTGGGTACTGTCGACACGTTAGACACAACATTAAATGTATTTTGACAGTGATAATTTGTATTTCTTCAAATGTAATGTTTTTATTTCTTTAAAAATCAAATCTGAAATGGAGGCTTCTCTCACGGGTTATTAATCAAATTGGATAATGACCCAGAGAGGAAAAAACAAAGGACGGTTTAAAAAAACCTTTATTGATTGTAGTAACGTAAATGGAATTTAATTGTTCATAAAATAGTCTAGTAGGACACTTTTAGAGGTCAAGGCACATAATAACAACACCTATCTAAACACAGTCCTTCTTCATCCTCTGACGAGTTACTCATCTCAATATTGAGGTCCACCGGGGTGGAAGCTCCTGGGGGTCGTGCAGCAGGTGGAACAGACAGCACCCAGATGAGTTAGTCAGATTTTGGGACTGCGTCTTTCCGGGGTCGGACGCTGTCTTAAGAGGAGGCGGACTGATGAACGCTGATGTGTAGCAGCTGGGCGGTCCGCGGACGACGCGCATCCTGGCCACTGTTGGTCCCGCTGACTTGTAACAGTTTCAGAGATAAAAAAAAATAGGATTTTATTTTTAAGCAAAATTGTAATGCCCTAGTTTTTATTAATATATTCAAATGACTGAGTTAAAACAAACTGGCCAGTGCTGCCCAGTAGGTCAGTCGGTTAGGCAGAGCGCTGGAAAGCACACATATGCTGAATGCCGCGGTGAGTCGGTGGTTCGAATCTTGCCACCGACGTATTTCCCGCACGTCTGCACCCCATCTTCAGCTGTTTCTGCGAACCCTAATAAATAAAACCTTGGAAAAACAGCCTGAATCGGCTGGGGGGGGGGACTTGCCATTGTGCTGCTCTGGGGGTTAATATTGGGATAAGTGCTGATTCACTGTGCTCCACTGATGGCTGGTACGGTGGTCTACTGGCGAGCAGTGGTGGCTGGTGTGGTTGTTGGGTCACTTCCCGTGGATGACACGGCCTACGATGCCAACACCTTTAGTGGTCAAGCTCCATCGATCCACCCGTGCCACAAGCCACTAGCTCTGCAATGAACTGCAGGCAGAGATTTCTGAATAAACAACTCATTCGTGCTGTGCAGTTTGCTCAGCCAAAGTCGTGGGCTCGCTTCTGCTCACTCCTTCTTCACCCCCTTTCCGCTAATCCTGCAATAAAAACTTGAAAAATGGCCCGAATTACCCACAAAAAAAAAAAAAGATTCATAAGCTTCCTTTATATCAAACCTAAAATACACAATACTTACTACAGTAGATACATGCTATGGCCTTGAATGTGTAAACCTGGCCACAAAGTTGTGTAACACAATTAAGCATTAAACATTTAGAACACATAGAAACTAGAAGCAGACAGAGAGTGCAAACCTGCACAAAGGCCATGCGGTCACTGATGACAACACATCTAAACGCTATTATGTTACTTATAGGCTTCAGAATTGCACCAAAATGTAATTACTTTCTGCAACCACTAGTAGTACGCGAGCAATGTCTTGGTGGTCCCCAGGTTGACAAACCATAGGGCTAACCGCTACACTTATCTGCAGAGATGGCAAGTAACGAAGTACAAATACTCAAGTACTGTACTTAAGTAGTTTTTTTCATGTATCTGTACTTTTAGAAGTACTTTTTTCTCTGATGACTTTTTACTTGTACCGAGTAGATTTTTAACTGAAATACCTGTACTTCTACTCCTTACTTTTCCCATAACAGGTTAGTTACTTTTTTTGCGCACCGATGGTAGGTGGTAGGGATATGTAATAGTGTGAATGAGCCAGTAGGGGGCGGTAATGCCGCCAGTGGGATTTGTGAACCTTAAGTGAAGTAAGTTAGGTTAGGTTTTTAACACTTTATTCAAACATTGTAAAACTGGCATTGAAAAAGTGCATTTTATATACAATTTCATTTTTGTGCTTTGTACTTTATACTTTCAAAAATACTTTTGAGTACATTTTAGAGCCTGTACGTTTTACTTTCAAAAATACTTTTTGAGTATGTTTCAGAGCCTGTATTTTTTACTCTACTCGAGTACATATTTGGATCAGTACTTTGTAGTCTTACTCAAGTTGTTATTTCACAAATGTACTTTACTCTTACTCAAGTAAGAAATTTGGGTACTTTTGCCATCTCTGACTATCTGAACTGTGTTAGTACCACACAGTAGAGTGGAGGCAACTGCTGCGTGTTGCTGGAGGTGATCGCAGTTTGTAAGCTCATAACAGTTGTCAAACTATGTTACGTACAGGCGACAGACGACAGTCGGGGACATGTCGTGCCACTTCCAGCATGCTTTATGCGCAATGGCTGCAGTAATGGATCTTGTGGTTATTTTCTGCTGACACTCAAAGCATATCACCACAAGTGAACATGGACATCATTACCTTTAACGCAGAGACATGGTGGCTTTACAGGGGAAAAACATACACTGACAGCAGGGGAGACGGCTAGAGAGAGTAACATTAAAGATGCATGGGTAATTTGAGATTGTTTTTAAAATATACAGCCAAAGTGGTGCAAAATTGATTCACAAAACAGCATCAGTCTGCTTGCAGTTTAGACGGAAGATGGGAGACCCGGGTTCTGTCGGTTTCTAACAATGGGTATAAGCAGGGGTGCACATCATTTTTCTGATGAGTTACTCACATGAGTACCAGCAGAAAGTTTTTGGTACGCACCTTTTTTTTCAATTATTGTTTTGTGGGTATTTTGATACAGTTTTTATGAACTTTCTTTTATTCGGCTACTTAGTCCGTTTTATTTATCTTATTTTATTCTTCGCTTGATTTCTCTTCCACTCCTTTAATTTTGATCCGGACAATAACTTCTATGTTAGGGCAATGTAGCACGCATCACGTGACACGCTGTTCGATGCAGACAGCGTGGGTCACGTGACTGGCTGCTTGTACAGTGGGGGTTCGATGGCTAACGACCTGAGATGGCAAGTAACGAAGTACAAATACTTAAGTACTGTACTTGAGTAAAATGTTCAGGTATCTGTTCTTTTAGAAGTACTTTTTACTTTTTACTTTTTAGTGAGTAAATTTTAAACTAAAATATCTGTTCTTCTACTCCTTACTTTTACCAAAACAGGCTCGTTACTTTTTTTGTTTATTGACGGGGTAGGATAACGTCTATAATATTAGTCAGTAGGGGGCGCTGATGGACCGAGTACAGTCCCAGTTATTAAGTTAATAAGTGGTTTTCATCTAGTCCTGAGATATAAGCTGAATGAGGCTAGGTTGTTAGTGATTTATTCAAACAATAACATTGCAACATGCAAACTAGCATGGAAAAAATACAATTTCATTTGTAGTACTTTGTACTTTATACTTTCAAAAATACTTTTCAGTACATTTTAGAGCCTATACTTTTTACTTTCAAAAATACTTTTTGAGTACATTTCTCAGCCTGTACTTTTAACTCTACTCGAGTAGATATTTGGATCAGTACTTTGTAGTCTTACTCAAGTTTTTTTTTTACTAATGTATTTTACTCTTACTCAAGTAAGAAATCTGGGTACTTTTGCCTTCTCTGATAACGACCATAGACTGTATGCTTGCAGCATTACGAGCACCGCAGGAAGTCCAACAGCAAATTACTTTTTAAACTTCTCTTTCCTTTGAATTAATTATCGATTTTTTTGGAGAACCTTCGCTCTGCCCCAATCCCCTCGACACGGCGTCGGCGCATTTGGCGTGCACACTTCGGCGTCCACGGGATGAATTATGTCACTCTGACACAACAGATGCGTTGAGGTTGTTAACTGGCTTTGTTGGACAACACAACGTTTTAGCTCAGGTGTAGAAAATCACAACAGGTCCGCAACATTAGCCCCAAAAACCGGAGCCCCATAGTCAGATAACCGCGCCCACTACACTTTGAGTAACATTTGACAGTAGCGCTCCACACACACACATACGCACATACACATTCTCTCTCCGTCTCACTGCTTGAGAGGGGGACTGACTGGTCTAGTACGTGTCTAGTTAGTAGTTACATACCATCACAATGTCACATTTTTGTATTTTTTGTTTAAAAATATAGGTACGCAAATGCGTTGCGTGACCCTGGTTTCGGTACGCATTTTTAATTTTTGGCACACCTGCGTACCGCTTGTGTGCAGTCCTGGGTATAAGGGATTCTAGAATGCACCACTAGTCCAAACTGATTAGTTGACTGAGAGTGGTTGGTTACAAAGTAAATCATGAATACATTTTGCCAAAGTGTTATTAAGAAACTGGTCATACAAGTCTGGATGAGAGCTGCAAAGGCTCTGTACAAAGAGACTAATCTCGTGACTTAGAATGGTGAGGAGTGAGGAAGCGAAGATATGCTGCAACGCTGTCGGTGAGGATACGTGAACCTCACGTCTCTACGTGCCATTATGGCATAAACTCTTAACAGACTGAGCTACTGCAGCACTTATTTATTTTTTAACAAAGCATTGTTCTGTTGCACCCCAAAATCAGGCTGGCCCACCGGGCAACGCCGCGCATGCCAGAATGGAGGTCGGGCCGCGTATGGGATGCAAATGAAAACGGTGGTTCCAGCGCGTTTGGAATATCAATGTCTTCAAACACACCAGAAGACGAATCAGTCGATTTTCCTAGAATGGCTTTTGTGGTGAAAGCACGGAGACCTTCAAACAAGTGCGTGCCAATTAATTCTGAGGGCACGTTAGAAATTGCTGTCGGATTAGTAAACAAATGAGGCGCTGCCTTGAATCATCCTCTGATCAATACCATCCACGTCCCTGAGAAAAGACGCCCCGTGAATCATTGCCAGAACAGCAAAAGAATCCAGCAATCTGTTTGATGTCTGCCAGAGATCTTATCTTAGCATGCTCAAACTGGCCAACGGTATTTCCGGGGATGCCACACATGTGCTAAATGGAGAATATCAGTTGTTGCCCTCCAATTCCACCATTCAATACCAACAAACTGGGAAAATCTGTTGTCTATCAGTCTGTTCTGCTACTAAATGAAAATACCAGCAGATAACCTAGAGGCTATGGTGTTCTCTCTCTCTCTCTCTCTCTCTCTCTCTCTCTCTCTCTCTCTCTCTCTCTCTCTTTCTCTCTCTGTCTCTCTGTTCGGAGTATTTGAGTGTTCTGTCTCGAACAGTCAAACCATGGAGGCAAGACAGATCTACTATCTAGCTGCTGTTGGTCTACAGGGCTGTGTTGTAAAGGACTACATGTAATGACATTACAGTAATCACATTACAAAAAATGGTAGCTAGTTGATTACAATTGCATGATTACAACAATCCTGGCTGGTTATAATTTTTTAGAGGACACAATAAACTATTAAACTATGATTATGGCGGTAATATCGCAAATGTGCATGCAGATGTGAGACCACATCTAATTTCACTCACACTACCCACACCACAAGGCCACTTTGCTCGCCACTAGTAGTGATATGTAAACCAGGGCTTTGAACCAATATATTTTCCCAAGCGGTTCGTTCCGAACAGAAACAGAATTATAACTTTTCCGGTTATGTGCTCCACCAATAAATTGACGTTCCTGAACTTGTTAGAACAAAAAAATATTGTTCCCGGAACGGTTAATTTCGTTCCTGTCAGCTGTTTAATGTTGTTAGTGTTAATGTTTAATATGTTACGGCGAACCCACAGCGACTCGCTACAGAGGCCCACTGGTAGCGCTCTACAGCCGAGGTCTCGTTGCGCGTCGAGGGGAACCCACAACAACACGCTGCAGAGAGTCCCGCAACAATTCCTACTTCACTGCTGCATTGCAGATTTTATAAATGCTCTTGTTTTATTTTTGAAGTTATCCCAAAGTGCACTCATTTGAGGAACGAAATAAAACCGGTATTAACCGGTTACCGTTATTTTTAAATAAGTGTTCCTGTTCCTGAACATAAAAATAATACATTTTTCGGTTTCGTTTCTACTCCCTGGAAAATACGAAAAGTTCATGGTTTTCGTTTTCGTTCCTTGAACCGTTTCAAAGCCCTGATGTAAACCCCATACTTTCCCAATTAGGAATAGTGTGCACACATTCACACACCAATGCTGGCATGCATGCATGCAGGCGCTCCACCTTGGACTGTCAGAGGTGGGATTCGAACCACCAACCTTTCAAACTGAGCTACTGCCAGCCCTCCTTATGGTGTGAAGCTGTTGCGTGTGGCGTGTTCATAAATCGTTATGCTCCTTCCTGATCTATCGGCTGGAGGATTGGAACACTCATACAAGTGAACCAATCTGTACTTTTTGGGTCATTTGCGCCCAGGTACGGAACAAACTGCCATTGAGAATGGTCCACTCTAAAGCCAAACCGAGCATAGAGTACTGAACGTTCTATAAACGAAAATAGACAGAAGACGCCTACAATCAAGTCAAAGCCAATATTTTTTCAATGAGAATACTTACTGGATTGTTGTTTTTAACCAAGGACTCTTAATAGGCCTGCAACTAAAGATTATTTTGATAATTAATGTATTTTTTATTGACAATTAATATGCTAGAGCATTTTAAAATGGGGCACACCTTGGTACGTCCACTTCTTTCTTCATCCAGTACCAAACGAAACAAACATTGTTGCATAAACTAGCTCGAGCGAGAACAAACCACCACATCATGGGAGCCCGGCGACCCAGAACCAACGCATCGTCCACGCGTTGCAGATCGCTAGACGCTTGCATTGGGTCTGGTGACACCAGGGTCAGAAAACATTAAAAAAAAACAAAAAAAAACGTGGCAATCAAATCGTGTTATCCAGTCACTGCGCAGTAGGTGGGACAAGCAGCGTGGAGCCGTGACATCAAACTCCGCCCACGTCTCGCATACTTGCCTGTACTAACTCCGCCCACGTCTTGCATAGCATGTACAAACTCTCCCCACGGCGTGCCTGATTTTCCCAGACGCAATGCAAGCGTCCAGCGATGTAAGATACGTGGACGATGTGTAGGTTCTGGCTCGCTGAATAGCTTCTCAGGTGGTATTCGGTATGAAAACTTTGAGAACCACTGAACTAGACACACCAGCCATCCATAGACTAGTTTTTAACATTGCCATTAGTCACTAAAGGGGCTATGTGAGGACAAGCGATACCATCTCCTCCTGTCGTGGCACTAAATAATAATCATCGTACTAATAACAAAGCAACGTTGTCTGGCACAACCAAATATGGGCTGATTTTATGATAAAACCTTATCGCCTACTGCAGTGTGAAGGCACAGTTTGTCATCTCACGGGGGAAAATCTCACCTCTTGGCAGCATGTTTTGCATGTGAATTCATTTAAGCTACGATAATGCCAAGGGCTCATTATAAACTAGTTTTGGCAGCATCTCAACGGTCCGTCTTCCTCTGATCAAGATCAGGAAAGAAGGATGACAGCCATTGCAAATTGAGAGATGGTTAAACAAAAAAAAAACAAAAAAACTCACACCAGCAGACAGTGGGGCAGCAGGAAGAGATGATCAACACAGACAAGCAAACAATCTGCTAGGATTGCCACCATTGTCCGCTGTTTAACGGGAGTTAGTTCCGGGGCTAAACCACGGCTGATTTGTTGTTTGTGTCTCAGATGGAACGAAAGCAGTCTGAACACAAAGTCATAGGCGCTGCTTAACCCTTTAAAGCCGATGCTGTCGTCGACGACAGAATGTTCGCTATTTTGTTCAAATTACCGTAACTCTGGTAATTTTTGCGCAGTTGAGAAACCACAGAGCACAAAAGCACAGAGTCACGGCTGATTGTATGACACTTTTACATGTAAAAAACAAAAATAAATCCAGGTGGACTGCTTACTGTTATAGGTGTTAAAGGGTTAACAACTGTTCTATGCTGTTCCGTGTGTTGAAGACAGCAGAACGAAAAATAAACTGCAATGTGACGGTGGCCCAACGGTTTTCCCCTTTTTGAATGAATGACTTTCAGACATCGCTTTCAGACATGGCTAACCCGAGCCAGGTCTTTGAACCTCCTGGGCGAAACCCGGGCTGAGACCACCTATTCTCTGAGTGCTTGGATGATTTACTGAGTGCTCTAGGACTCTTGATGCATTCACAGATACAGGGATAACTGGGAGGCGAGTTCTGTCTGTATTGGCATGCTCAACTCTTTCAGCAGCAATCATTTTATTTCTAAACAAAAATGCTCTGATATTTGAAGATTCAACAAATATTCACAAGGAGTCCGCTTTGGCCGAGTGGTTATGGACACCGCACCTAACGCGACCCCACTCATGTTAGTGGCGCTGCGTCTACCGCAGCGTCCGCAGTGCTCGTCGTCTAGTCTGCAATGTCTAACCCCGATCTCTTCAACCCAGTTCCCGACTAATCCTATCCAATAAAGATGGAAAAACGGCGCTGACGCCGGAAAAAATAACTTAATTTTGTATTGTTTTTCACAAATCACATTAGAGTTTGCCGTAATCAAGGAGGAGTGCGTATGTGCATTCTGAGAAGGCAGAATGCGACGGGTGTGCAAACGACCAGAGGTTGCGGAAGGAAATTACACACTCAATGCAGAGTACAGTGATCACACGATGCATCATCGGGAAAACCATCAGCCACTTAGTAACCCCGATGTGCACTATATACACCAGTTTGTTGCCTATGATTATCGGCTGTGTAGCCTATAGGCTGATTTACTGTGTTTTCAGATAGAAAACGACCATTTCACGGTTCCTTGACCATGGAAAATAAAACACCAGAAGCTCAACATACACACTCATGTGCAGAGATGCCAAATGTCTTACTTAAGTAAGAGTAAAATAAATTTGTGAAAAAACAACTCGACTACAAAGTACTTATCCAAATATCTACTCGAGTAGAGTTAAAAGTACATGCTCAGAAATGTACTTAAAAAGTATTTTTGAAAGTACAAAGTACAAGCGCTAAAATGTACTCAAAAGTTTTTTTTGAAAGTATAAAGTACAAAGTACTAAAAAGAAAATTGTATGTAAAATGCATTTTTTTCAATGTTAGTTTGTCAATGTTATTATTTGAATACATTACTAACAAGCTAGCCTAATTTAGCTTATATCTCAGGACTAAATAAATGAAAACCACTTATTACGTAACTTAATAACTGGGACTGTACTCAGTGCATCAGCGCCCCCTACTGGCTCATATAATGCTTATCGTACCCTGTCGATGTGCAAAAAATATAAAAAGTAACGAGTCTGTTTTGGTAAAATTAAGGAGTAGAAGTACAGATATTTTTGTTAAAAATGTACTCAGTACAAGTAAAAAGCACTCATAGAAAAAGTACTTCTAAAAGTACAGATACTTCAAAATGTTACTTAAGTACAGTACTTGAGTATTTGTACTTCGTTACTTGCCATCTCTGCTCAGCGGCGAACCCTGCCAACAGCCGTGCCGCTTTTAAGATTTTGACGATGTCGACGTCGATTTCTCAAAAATACGCACAATGTCAAATAGTGACGGCCGAAAATTGATTGTCGCGATCAAATGGAAAATGGCATCAGCCCTAGTGGCGAAGTTTGTATTTTGACAGTTTGTAGCGCACTGCATGTCGCTTGCAGCTACCTGAAGCGCTTCAAGGTGATGAAGCCGAAGGTCCTGAGGAGCTGGTGCCGACAGATCCTGAAGGGTCTCTACTTCCTGCACACCAGATCACCGCCCATCATCCACCGAGACCTCAAGTGTGACAACATCTTCATCACTGGACCCACCGGGTCCGTCAAGATCGGGGACCTGGGCCTGGCCACCCTCAAGAGAACCTCCTTCGCCAAGAGTGTCATCGGTAATTTGGGTTTATTGTCTACTTGTCTATAACGTTAAAAACAAAAGCATTGGGTGTGTACCTTTTTAATTTATTTATTTTAGTTCTTCAAAAATGCTTGCATATTAGGACACTTCGGACACTATACTTTTTACTTTGACTTGAGTAGATCTTGGATCACTACTTTGTGCTCTCACTTAAGTTGTCTTTCTACTAATTCTACTAAGTAACCAGACTTCTTAGTTTGAAAGTAAAATTACTTTTACTTTTAAATTTTGTTACTTTTGCTGTCTCATTATCAACATTTCCCAACTGAGGCTTCACTCTGCGTTAGAAGATTGCCTGCTGCTTTTACATTTTCTAGAATGAATCCCTACTTTTCTCAAGATATAGGATGCACACTGTATTCGTGACACTGGCTGTGTCCGAAATCGCTCCCTATCCCCTACTCCCTACCCCCCATATAGTGCACTCACTTATAGTGCACTCAACAGCAACTGCCGAGATTTCGGACACTAGATTCGGCGGCGTTGAAAATTATTATGAATTATAATTATGAAAAATATAATTATAAAATTCAAAAATCATCACAAAAAGTAAAAAGTACTTACATTTATAACTATTTGCCGTGGTCGGTCGCTATTTACTCCCGCCGCGGTATTTTTTTTTAAGTTTAGGTCATTTTTAAAACGCCTCGCAATGCATTGTGGGTTATATTGCTCCGTCTAGGGTATATTCGATGCTCACTACATTTCGCAGTGCATTGTGGGATACTTTCAGTGCACTATCTAGGGTACATGGAGAATTCGGACACCCCTACAAAATGGCGTGCACCCCATATAGTGCACTATATGGGGGTTAGGGAGTGATTTCGGACACAGTCTATCAGTGATACTGTCAGTGATACTTCCTGATGGGTGGGGACATCCGATGATGTCACAGCTTGTAGCCAATCAGGACAATGGAGGCGTGACTCTACGAGTTACATTTCCATAACACTACCTTGACAGTCTTCTTAGACTGGGCTCCCACTTCACTGTTCTCAGCCTCCTCGTGTTCTTTGCTGCCAGTGGGTAAGTTGGTGTAGTTTGCCAGACTGCCCAGCAGGGACGACACCATGGGGCTGGTGTCAATCTCATCCTGAATGCATAACAACAGAGG
>OMKY01231832.1:0-10477 GCA_900302395.1 Bregmaceros cantori | reverse complement strand
AAGGAAGCAAGGTTTAGCGCCACTAGCAGCACGGGAGTGGAATTACGTCCAGGAGCAAATCGATAATAATAGACAAGGAAAAAAAATCGATACTCTTGCGGACGCATCGATACATTGTATTGACAGCCGTTGTATCGATATATCGATACTAAATCGATATTATTTACACCACTAGTGCCTTAAAAATAAAAAGGATGTGGGATATATGAAGAAGATACGCAACAGAAGAAAGGCAGGGGTGCGGATGTTAATTAGCTCCCGTGATGCATTGTGGGATCTCTGTTCTTCTGTAGTACTGCACACTACACAAACATGCAACAAAGTTAACACCCCAGCAGTGTTGGGTTAACAGACTACATTTGCCAAGAATATGAGATTACATGCACTAATATTTTTATGATAATATAAGAGTCAAATCAGTGTCAAAGCAAATTTATATTCAACATTGAAGTAGCCAAGGCAGCCAATGTTCCCGGGACCGTACACGCAAGTACAAAGAGTTAAATCATGTTTGTGAACAACGACGATAAATTAATAAATATTCCCGCCACTCTCATTCTGGTCAGATCACGTGTAACTCTGACTAACGGTGCCACTATCCGTCATGGTATCGGACACTTCTGTTTATGAACATTAACATGGTCTATAGAAGAGTTTACGTGTGAAACACTGGGGGGAGTCATTCTGTCCCGTGCTTCTGCAGGTCACTTCCGGTGCCTATATGTATGTATATAAAGTCTGGTGAAGGCCGCCATACGTGGACACAAAAACACACAAAACGGCAATTAAAAATCCGACCACTAGATGTCGCTATGTGACCAGTTACACATCACACTCCTTGCTTCGTTAACTTTTTTGTATAAATATTAATGAAATACAGTCAGAATCCTACTTGAAGTTATTCACCGAGTGGTCACGTGTTCTTCTGGACCAATAGGCTGGCTGCTTTTACTAGTTCTTCCAAAAATTATGAGACAATGGAATGGATTGAGCTGATTATTAAATAATGCGTTTGTGGGTGACAGTTCCACACGAGAGCATTTGGGTGAGGAATAGCACCCCGCAAGTTACCACCACGATTTTTAAATAAGCCTGTAGGTGCGTGCTCCCAGTCATGAATAGTCATGTTGAAAAAATAGTCAAATACACGGCAGGTAAATGACAACGAGATACATAGAGGAGCAGGAAAGTGAAAAGTAATCCCTTGCCGTTACAAGTTACTAGTAATACATTTGTAATGTAATCCGATTACCACATTCATTTTTTTTCAAGTTCTTTTTTGGGCACAAGCACCGTTTTTTTCATTCTTTTTATTGAGAGAGATAGTGACAGGATTGAATCGGAAACTGGGATGAAGAGTCGGGGGAGACATTGCATTACCACATTCTATAAGAAAAATTTACTCAAGATTATTTTCAGTTGAAAATGAATCGATCAACATATTGTTCAGAATGGGAATCACTTTACTGCCAGGTCGTGGATACACACAGATATGGAATTTGACTTCGGACATTGTCAGCGCTGGGACCTATGCACTACCAAACACACTTCAGCACTCCTGTGAAGTGGCTAGTGCTCTTGTCAGTATTCTAATGAAAGCTAGTGGAAAGAAGCTGTTCCTGGACCCGGCAGTATTAGTGCGCAGGGCTCTGGAGTGCCTACCAGTTTTCTATTTTCTAACCCTAACCCAAAGTTTCACAAATTGATAACAAGTCAGTTATCATGTAACTGTAACCTATATGACATATTTGAAAGTGTTTGTTGTAAGGGACCGCACTTATTCTAGGGCTGCAACTTTAAGATTATTTTGATAATCGATTAATCAGCCATTTTTACCGGTGATTAATCGATTCATCGTTTTCATTTTTCATTCAAAATTGTAATGATTATTAGCATTAATTATGATTAAGAAACATTATTGAAAGTTTGCAATGTTAATATTGCAAACATTTTGCTGTTTCTCTATCTCCATTTTATAGTAATAGCATGAAACAGCCTGCTCTTACAGGCTAAACTATAACAGATTGGGCTTTCACGCAAGCTTACGTGTTGTCTTTATTGTATTGGCGCCTTGAAACTGGTAAAATTGCATTGGGAACAACATATATTCAACACATTTGAGCGGAGAATAGGCCAAACCATGAAACGATTAATCGCTGCCGATTAATCGATTACCAAATTAGTTGGCGATGATTTCAATCATCGATTATCATCGATTAATCGATTAATCAGTTGCAGCTCTAATTTATTCATTTCTGTAGAGTGATTACTATAATGTAATTACATGCAATCCGTAACCTCCCGGTCCAGGCTGCATGTTGGTGAGAGAAAGTTTGAAAAAAAGAATTACGGGGGGGTCTTGGCAGTGTGTGAGCAGCAGTGTCTCCAACACACGCTGCACGCACACAACGAGGCGTCACTAGGGTACAAAGATCAGCGTAGAGGAGCTGTCTATGAATCATAGACTATCAATCACAGGGTTTAATATTAATCCTACCGTCAAATGTGTACACTCCAATCCATTTCATCTCGTTCCACCACCAACCCACAAGTGGCCACAATACAAGCACACTCCAATGAGTTTAATATTAATTCTGCAATTGCATAAGACGCAGAAGAGTTTGTACATACCTGGGACACTTTATATTAGTTAGAAAAGATGACTTGTGTCCTTCGATACTCTTTGGGGGTGGCCTAACAAAGCTCGGCCTCCAAGGATTAGTGGGAGGTAAAAGCAGCAGAGGCAGACAACCCAAATGTTGACGTGATGACACCTACGAATGATCAGGACTTGACCTACTGACCCTAAACCGAACAACACTGGGGATGGCCTAACAAAGCTCGGCCTCCAAGGATTAGTGGGAGGTAAAAGCAGCAGAGGCAGACAACCCAAATGTTGACGTGATGACACCTACGAATGATCAGGACTCGACCTACTGACCCTAAACCGAACAACACAGGATGGGGGCCATTGGGAGAAGGATAACACATGTTGTGCACGTTCTGCTACAAATGGAGGTTTGAGTCTGGCATCATGAAGACGACCAGCTCGAGCAGACCACCTTCTCTCCCCGAGCGGTTTGCGAAAACATGGCCGGCTGCGCACATGCTCGGGCTGCTTTCGGTGGGCCGTGACGCTGGCGACGCTTCGTCAGGCCGGCGCAGAGTATATCACGGCCTTAACTCCTCGCCCAGTACATCTGTGACTCATTCACTTTACAATCTACCTCATGTGGAGATGGGAGAGGTCCCCGCTCACACCGCATCACGGCACAAATATGCCAGTGATTTATTGTTCTCCACCAGCTCCGCGCGCACGCTCTCCGACCCGCGCTCGGCCCCGGAGCTGCTGAGCTATTGGCGGAGCGTGAACAATTACCATCTCCCACTAATTAAGCTGTGAGAGAATGTAACCCTGGATAATGTCTCGCAGGCCTCACTTTTAACGCTGCCAAATACACTTCTGCAACTTTCTATGCACTTGTGTGCACACACACACACAGTAAAGTTGCTGACAATCGAAAACACGCACACACTTGCGATTGCAAGCACAAGCGCATAGGCACTCCCACATCCCTGCGATGTGCACATTGACACACACATGCTTATGCGCACAGACACACAAAAACACATGCTCGCTTAAACCTCCCCACCCCCAAAATCCAAAACAGATTTCAGCGCAACTATTCCTGCGGTCGTTGTTTATGGACGAGTAGCAAATGCAGGCACCTTTCACCCCCACCCCTTTCTCCCCATGTGAATGAGAGTAAGAGTGGGTAGTGACAGAGAGGGAGAGGGAGGGAGAGAGAGAGAAAGTCAGAAAGAGACAGAGAGAGAGAGAGAGAGGAAGTTATAATGGACAGATGGAGAGAAGGAAAAGAGGCGACGAGAGAGAGAGCAGGGGTTGGGGGAGACATCTCTGCCACCAGCACCACCTCCCGTACTTTGTAAACCAAATTGATTTGCAAGACAAAAGCAGCAAACTAAACTTGGGGCACATTTTGGCAGGGAGTAGCTGCCAAAAAAAGAAAAAGAAATCTGGCAACATCGCATAAAGCCCCCCGCTCCGAACTCTGCCCCCTCCCTCACACACGCCCCGCAGACACCAATTAGGCTCTATTAGCATGTGAAGGCAGCTTGATAGGCGGTGCGGGGACACGAGAGGTAGCCGAGATGGCGCTTGCAGGCCCAACAGTACAAATCTAGACCAGCCACGCCCAACTTGTGTTTGATCCGCACGGCGAACCGCCATCACGACACAACAACTGACTGACAATCGCAATCACCTTAATTGGCCATGTTTGCATACACATGCACACACATTTTAGACCCTCCAGAAAACCGTGATTCCGCGATCGCGGATGCTTTCGCTGTAAAGACAAGCTTGCGTGGAATTTACCATGTCGTGCAGAAAATGCCCCATTGCGTGGAATACTTCGTTTTCACCCGCGGCCGACAGGTGTCGCTGCCGCGTGTTGTGAAGATGCGGTCCGTTTCTGCTAAATGAACCTTTTTTTTATTTACCACGGACGAAGGTTGACGTCACCTCCACCAGCGTCTGCATGGATGGAGGTGACGTCAGCGTGTTGCGCCCTTCGTCCGTGGTACACACCTGACATTCGACTTCATAAGTTATCCAATGGTGACCATTGATCTGATGGAATCATCTTTTCTATATTCACCATTGCTACTTATTCCGGGAAAAAACATTTTGTGAGTAAAATTTTGAAGGAGTACTTCAATAATCGTTAGTTGCAGGCCTAATTGAAACCAGTATTCTTCGCGGAAAAATGTTTTTTAACATTTGGATTCAGACACAGCAAACTCCAGAAAAGCAGAACATGTATGTAATGGCAACAAGACTCACCATAGCACAGAAAAGTCAGAGGCTATATGGAAATAGTGTGCTACGTCCAGGCGTGCGCCGAGTTGCGTAGCGCAATGTTCGATGCTCAACATGGCCCTGGTGCTCAACAGCAGTCTGACAGCCAATGAGAGGCGAAATTGTCCCCGCTAAGCAGGGCTCTGAGCCGGTTCAAGGAACGAAAACGGAAACCGGAAACAAACAGAATCTTGCAGAATTTTACGAGGAGCGGAAACGGAAACGAAAAAAGATTTCTTTAACTGTTCCAGAACAGAAACGGAACATTATGAAATCCACAAAACCGGTGAAAAACGTTTTGGTTTTTTCCTCTGTTCTCTATATATTTGAACATTTCCTATGTCTGGGAGACTATTTCCGGTTGTGCATCCATCCAACTTTCACTGTCAGTTATCAAGCCCCATGCATCTGGGGCTCCATCTTGTGGACAAATGTAGGCGTTAATACAGTTGCACTGAAAATTTGAAAGTCCACCACCAAAAATATTCTGTATAAACTATATCTAACCGTAACATTCCACAATATAAGGAACTTTGAGAACAAACACATTTTTTGTGTTACGAACCAGTTCAGGACCAATATTTTTAAAAATAATTTATTTTTCAAGCCCTGCCTTTTTTTCACTCGCACGCGCGTGTGCCGGCCAAGAAGGACACTTTTCAGTCATAGGCGCGAAACAGCATCAAACTTAATATATAAACTCAAATATATGATCCTGTTCTATGCAGTGCAGTGTGTTACACACAGCAGAAGGAAAATAAATCCCAGTGTGAAGTAGCCGACCTTGATGAGTGAGAAGTTTCATTTCTCTGATACAGGTTCTAGCGTGATCACTTTCAGTCAGCGCTAACCAGTCAGAACTTGATATCCTTCAGCTCCCGCCACCAGACCACCTATAGAAAGAGGGCTCGGCCCGCGTAATTTAGCATGTGCCAGGACCAGCTTGGCGTGTTCGCAGCTACTGGGACAACTGGGAAACCAGTTCCATCCCAATGTCCCAGGGCTCCGAACCGATTCAAGGAACAAAAACCGTAAACAAGCGGAATTTTACAGAATTTTACAAGGAGCGGAAACGGAAACGAAAAAAGATTTCTTCAACTATGGAACATTATGAAATCCACAAAACCGGTTAAAAACGTTCTTTGTTTTTTTTTCGTTCTCTATATATTTTAACATATCCTATATCTGGGAGACTATTTCCATCCACTTTCACTGTCACTCATTAAGCCCCATACATCTGGGGCTCTATCTTGTGGACAGACGAGGAAGTGAATGTAATAGCGTTAATACAGTTACTTCCGAGTTTGAAAGTCCACCAAGTATATTTTGTATAATAACTATATCTGAACTTAACATTGCACAATATAAGGAACTTTGAGAACAAACAAAAAGTTTGTGTTCTGAACCGGTTCAGGACCAATATTTTGGTGGTGGAACAGTTCCGAGAACGAAAGCGTTGAATATAGACCTGCCTGAACTGTTCGGAACGGAACGTTTTAAAAATCATTTTGTTTTCAAGCCCTGCGGTGTCCAGACCCTGGATAAACACTGTGGTTTGAATACGCCCTAAAAAGCATGCATTTTATTCACTTTTTTTGCTCGCTCGCATCACCGTCATTTAATTTTATGAAACAGCAAACATCACGCTGCATTTTATTTTTGCATCTGCCATCTTCAACACATTGCACAGTTTGAAAAAAGGACATTTAAGAAAAACGGATAAAGCTACTAATACATAAAATATGATGTATACATATATATCATCATTGTATTCCCCCCACATAAATGTATGATTAACTATCTGGAGTTTCATATAAAATTTTTTAAAAAAAAAGCCATGGTTTTATACATTTCACAAAGTTGTGATAACTGCGGATTTTTGGGGGTGGGTGTGAAGCAATTTTTTGGACACAAGCGCAATTTTTCATTCTTTATTGAGAGTGATAGTGACATACATTTTAATAGTCTAGGGTGCAGGGCTTAAAATTATCCCCCGACCCGTCGTCCCGGGGACGCAATTAATTAACACGGGGACGAACAATTTTTGGCCTCGGGACACCCCCGGGACGATGAAAAAATTCACTTGGCTTGCGCAGCAGCCAGCGCAGGGCGTGCAAGCATGTACATTTAAAATATGAGTTAAATCGACTTGATTTTATTGAATCTATTTGAAAGTAAGCCAAAAGTAATCCGTTACGTTACTTTTAAAATTGGGTAACAGGATTACGTTACGGATTACTAAAATGTTCAAACCTATTGCCGTTATCGAGTACTACCGTTTTTGTTTTGCTTTTACTATAATAGTCAATGAATTCCTGCATTTATTGTAAATGTATTTACATCATCAGATTGTTAATAAAACATTTGCATTGCAATTAAGAGTCTGTACGATTATTTAATGCATGGAAAATCATGTGAAATCATGTTCAATCAGTCCACTCTACTAAGGTGCAAGGTAGAAAAAAAAACATTTTTATGTTGGGGCAAAACCATGCAGCTTTATTTAGAGATTTTTAACAACTTTAATGTTATTCATACTTCTTGGTCGATTTTATCAGTAAGAAAAAAGTTGATTTTAACCCCTGCTAGGGTGGTTAAAAAAGAAAGCAGCCAAAATGAGTATAGCAATGACCATGTTTTATGAGGTAGATCTCTCTGGCGAGATTTGTTCAGAAGTCACACACTGGCCTCTCAGGTCCAGAGGCAGAGACATCAATGGTGTGAGCACCATCGTTGTCCTGACAAATCATTATGTAATTTGATAAACGGCATATGGACTCTCCATTGACTGGAGCCGGGGCCCCGGGGGGGCCATCCGGAAGGGGGCGTGGGGATCTCTCCATGTGAACTCACAGCCAGCAATGTTTACATGCCAGTCAGGGTTGTCACAACGTCTCCCTGAGCACACCGACTTTATGGATCGCGCAGACCTACGCCAATGCAGCTGTAGGCGGAATAGCTTCACCGCAGTGGTGTAATGGCAGCTCAGATAAGGTGTCCACGTAGAGGAAATGACCAGTCTTGACACGGGAATATGTCTAGAGGGTTCATTTATTAACCTATACTGGACATTAGCCGGGTATCGGCTAGCTAAGCTAAGCTATGAGCTTAGCAGGAAAACATGGCCGAACCACACGCATCAGGAAGTATCACTGATTTATAGCCGATGGGAGGGTACATCAGATGATGTCACACCGTGTAGCCAATCAGAACAAAGGAGACGTGACTTTACAAGTCACATTTCCATAACAGTGGATACAGGGGATTAGAGCGGCAGCCGATTAATCAATGAATCGATGATAATTTCATTAATCTGCAATTTATTAGGGTTGATTGTCCTAATGCCCAGCTTCCTAATCACAACAAATCAAACTTTTTTTGTATTTATACAGCACCTTTTATGCAGAGCAATTCAAGGCGCTTCACAGCAACACAACAAAAAAATTAAAAGGAACAATTGACCCACAACCTTCCCAACCCATTACAAAGCAAGCATACTTGCTGCCCTGCAGCTCAGTCGGTTAGGCAAAGCGCTGGAAAGCACGCATATGCCTTAATGGCACGGTGAGTCGGTGGTTCATGTCGCATGTCTGCCCCCCATCTTCACCTGTTTCCGCAAACCCTAATAAATAAAGCTTCAGTAAAATTATAGACACGGCTTGGCACCGAGGATATACAGCAAGAGGATATGCTAATGTGTCCTAATGTGTGACAGTCAGTTGCCTAAGGCGGGACAGTGAAATGTAGTGAACAATTGAACTTAATGTTAGACAGATTACCGTAGTTAGGGAGGAACCAGAGCCACGAGAGCATAGGGAGTGGCACGCTTTATGGCAACCCACCCTAATTGATTAGATCAGGAGCGGTTATTGTTTCCTTGTTTGGTCCATCCTCCCCTCAAACGGGTTTAATATATGTTCTTCCCGATGCCAGCCTCCATTTCTTGCTAATACATTCAATGGTAATACCAAAAATGTAAATGTTAGTACCAGGGCTCTGAACTGGTTCAAGGAACGAAAACGAAAACCGGAAACGAACAGAATTTTGCAGAATTTTGCAGAATTTTACGAGGAGCGGAAACGGAAACGAAAAAAGATTTCTTCAACTGTTCCGGAACAGAAACGCAACATAAAGAAATCCAAAAAAAACCCCAGTTAAAAACGTTTTTTTTTTTTTCGTTTCTCTATATATTTTAATATATCCTATGTCTGGGAGACTATTTCCGTCAACTTTCACTGTCAGTCGTCAAGCCCCATGCATCTGGGGCTCCATCTTGTGGACAGACGAGGAAGCAAATGTAATAGAGTTTTAAACACGGTTTTCACGTTGATACAGTTGCACTCAAGTCAACCAAATATATGATGTATAAACTATATCTAAACTTAACATTGCACAATATAAGGAACTTTAAGAACGAACAGAATTTTTGCGTTCCGAACTGGTTCAGGACCGATATTTTGGTGGAGGAACGGTTCCAAGAACAAAAACGTTAAACCGTTAAAGGCCTGCCTGAACCGTTCGGAACGGAACATTTTAAAAATAATTTCGTTTTCAAGCCCTGGTTAGTACTTAGTACACAATCTACTATAAGTGAAGATAATGACACATCAAAAGGTTTGCAATATCAATGCATTCCAAATGAACAGATTCGTTGATTAATTGAAGACCGAAATAATTGTTTTGATAGTCATCCCCCTTCAACCCCAACGCTGTCAATAAGATGGGAAAAATGGCGCTTGCATCGAAAAAATAACATAAAAACAAAACAAAAGCAACAATAACAACAATTAATCTGTTTGATGATTAGTGATTTATTACAAAATAATTGCAGATTGCGGAACTATCAGTCCACTAATCAGAAAATGCAGTAGTACGTTTGGTAAACTTTTACACAATTTTAATTGTTTTTTGTCTGTCTTTCTTTTTAAGCAAGCGCCTTTTGCCATTCTTTTATTGAGAGAGATAGTGACAGGATTAAATCGGAAACTGGGATGAAGAGTCGTGGGGGCGAGGGGGGGGGAAAGACAGTGCAGAAAAGCCGGACAGGGGATTTGAACCTGTGGCACTGCTTCACCTATGGTCTGCCTACCGGTTTGCACTTTAATAGAAAAAGCATTGCTGAATTCTCTCCTGCATAGATACTGAGATAAATATCGTATATAGAGGTGTAGCAAACACTAATTGAGATGATTGTTTTATCAAATATTGCCCAGCCCTATAACCCATACCTCACGTACCACCAGACCCGGTCCATTTTATATCTTTAAAAGGAAACGCCATAATTCAAAACGACGAAACGTGATCAAAATCAATTTTTTGTCTCGCCATCAGAGAGCGCCATCTGTGTATTGAGCATCTGAAATGGAACTCAACCAGAAACTAATTATTTTGTCCTCCTTTGAGTCCCATTTTGCATTTTTTCCCGCAGTATCCCCGGTCCCCGGAGAGACTCCCGGAAGTGTGGGAAACATCAATGTTTACATGCCGGCCACACTGCTGACGTCACCCCCCTCCCCCCCTGAACGAGGAGACACTACTTCTCCTTTTTCTTTAACTAAACAAACACTTACAACAAAACCTCGTGTTCGTCGCCTG
>OMKY01231825.1:0-10361 GCA_900302395.1 Bregmaceros cantori | reverse complement strand
TCACCAGGGAATAAACCCCAACCCACATTATTTACTTGAGTAGAAGTAAAATCCATTGGTAAAAGAGTACAAAGTACTACATCTACTCAAGTCAAAGTAAAAAGTATAAACGTACTAAGTAAAAACATACAAAGTCCTGCACAGGGTTTGAAAAATAAATTATTTTTAAAACGTTCCGTTCCGAACGGTTCACGCAGGTCTATATTTAACATTTTCGTTCTCGGAACCGTTCCATCACCAAAATATTGGTCCTGAACCGGTTAGGAACATAAACATTTCGTTTGTTCTTAATGTTCCTTATATTGTGCAACGTTAACTTTAGATATAGTTTATACGAAATATATTTGGTGGATTTTGAAGCAACGAAGCAACTGTATTAACACCATTACATTCACTTCCTTGTCTGTCCACAAGATGGAGCCCCAGATGCACGGGGCTTGATGACTGACAGTGAAAGTGGATGGAAATAGTCTCCTAGATATAGGATATGCTAGAATATATAGAGAACGGGAAAAAAATGTTTTTAATCGGTTTTGTGGATTTCATTATGTTCCGTTTCTGTTCTGGGACAGTTGACTAAATCTTTTTTCGTTTCCGTTTCCGCTCCTCGTAAAATTCCGTAAAATTCTGTTCGTTTTCGGTTTCGTTCCTTGAACCGGTTCGGAGCCCTGGTCCAGCTCATACATTTCATTCCCACACATTGTCAGAGAAAGAGTTTTAATTACGACAATGGCCACATAGAAAAATCAACAGGAAAGTTGCAATTCTCAAAACAGGGGGAGATGAGTAATATGAGTAGACGTGCCCCGATCTGATCTTCAGATCGGTGATCGGTGGCCGATCAGACTTTTTCCCCACGGATCGGGACTCGTGATTTTGTCCCGATCAGGATCGGTAAATGAGTCGGGGAGCTAAATGTTTGTTTGTTTACTTTGGCACAATTGTCAATTTCAATAATAGTCAAATAGTTTGGGTACTACCAACTTTTGCAGGATCAGAACTCTGTATCAGGGATCGGGACTCGGTACCGGAGATCAGGATCAGGCGATAAAAATCAAAAGGATCTGGATCGGATCGGGCGCAAACAAACGTGAACGGTTCACCCCCAACTATGAGAGCACTTCCAGTTCTCACACGTTGGTGTCGTTGCACAAAATATAAACTATATTTATGTAGTCTACAAATGCTTAAGGCAGGTCCCCTCAGTCAAGGTTTCATTGCGGGCCTGGGCTATCTCAATACTTCCATGCTGTGTGCTTATGGTCACGTAGGCGTTTGGTTTATGTAACACTAGTTAATACAGGGCATGTTTTCAGGGTCATGTGTCTTATGCTTGATATGTGTCGAACATGCATTCCATTAGATAAGAGATAAGAAAGAAGTGGGAAACGGAGTTGGGGTTGACGCTAGTGGACAGATGCTTTAGCTGCAACAATACCTTTTTTGTTCTAACTGGTTCGGGGACATCAATTTATTGGTGGAACTCATAACCGGAAACGTTAGAATTTCTGTTTGGAACAAAACGATTGGGAACGAGGTAAAGAAGACGAGTGCGTACGTCAGTGTCCATGGCGATGGTGTCGGGCAGCATGGCTCCCTCCATGGTGGTGCTCTTAAACACGCCACGGATCTTGTTGCCGATCCCACGGATCCCCAACACTTCGCCACGCTTCGACAGATTCCTGCACAATGACACATATGCACACGTACATTAGTATGGGTAGAACTGCTGACCACAGGTGGCAAAAGTAATGGTTTCTTACTGATTTCTTACTTGAGTAAGAGTAAAATACATTTGTAATAAAACAACTCGAGTAAGACTACAAAGTACTGATCCAAATATCTACTAGAGTAAAGTAAAAAGTACAGGCTGAGAAATGTACTCAAAAAGTAAATGCACTAAAATGTACTCTAAAGTATTTTTGAAAGTATAAAGTACAAAACCTAAATTTGTCTTAACACTTTGAGGGGCACACCTAGAGACTAAATGAAAACAACGTATTAACTGCCACTGTATTCAGTGCATTACAGAGTACGGCCCCCTACTGACTCATTCACGCTATACATGTAGTCCTACCATGTCGTTGTAGAAAAAGTAACAAGCCTGTTTTGAGAAAAGTAAGGAGTAGAAGTACTGATATTTTTGTTTAAAATCTACTGAGTAGAAGTAAAATGTACTCACAGAATAAATGACTTCTAAAAGAACAGATACTTGAAAATTCTACTATGTAGAGATTAAACAATTACACATTTTCCCCGACTATGGAAAGGACTTAATTTGTGTATACGCCAATATCTTGATGCTTTTCTTCATATTAATGTTTTTTATCAATAATGTTGAAAAATATGAAACATAATTTGGAGTTTCAGAAATGATCAATTAGTATCAAAAAGCAAAAAACTGCAGATAATAACAATGATTCAATTCCTTGCTGATTATCAATTATTGCATTAATTGTGGATTAATTTTGATGAATGGACTACATGTGGCAACCTTACTCACCTGGTTAATTTGCTAGTCCTCGATGGAGAATCTGCTCCTTTTAACAGGTACCCAAAATACTACAACACACACACACACAAAACACACACACAAAGAAGCAGTCAGAAATACAGCAATGTATAGAATAAGCACATAAGAATAAGAACCAAAAAAAGTGGCAAATACTAGCTTTGTGGGGTACGCAAGACAATTTGCTTTACCAGAGATGTCAAAAGTACCGGGATTTCTCAATCGAGTAAAAGTAAAATACATTCGTTAAAAAAAAAAAGAAAACAACTTGAGTAAGACTACTAAGTACTGATCCAAATATAGTAAAGTTAAGAGTACAGGCTGAGAAATGTACTCAAAAAGTATTTTTCAAAGTAAAAAGTACAGGCTCGAAAATGTACTCAAAAGTATTTTTAAAAGTATAAAGTACAAAGTACTAAAAACAAAATTGTATGTTTTTTCAATGTTAGTTTCTCAATGTTTTTGTTTGAATAAATTACTAACAACGTATCCTAATTTAGCTTATATCTTGGGACTAAATGAAAACCACTAATTAACTTACTAACTGGGACTGTACTCGGAGCATCAGCGCCCCCTACTGACTCATATTATACATTTTATGCTACCCTGTCAGATCGCAAACAAGAGAAAAAGTAACGAGCCTGTTTTGGTAAAAGTAACGAGTAGAAGTACAGATATTTTTGTTAAAAATGTTCTCATTACAAGTAAAAAGTAATCAAAGAAAAAAAGTACTTCTAAAAGTGCAGATACTTGAAAATTTTACTCAAGTACAGTACTCAAGTATTTGTACTTCGTTACTTGCCATCTCTGGCTGTAACGGTCTCTTGGTAAGTAGAGTTATTGTCAGCTCTGGTGAGGATGACCATGAGTGCCATGTGAGGATCACATGGGGGTGTGCACACATTCACCCAGCACCGGACAACCCATGCCCCCCACCCAGAGATTGCAAGTAACAAAGTACAAATACTTAAGTGCTGTACTTAAGTAGAATTTTTAAGTATCTCTACTTTTGGAAGTACTTTTTTTCTGTGAGTACCTTTTACTTCTACAATCTGTACTTCTATTCCTTACTTTTTCCAAAACAGGGTCGTTACTTCTTTCTTTTTTTTCTGCAGCGACATGGTAGGACTACATGTATAGCGTGAATGAGTCAGTATGGGCGGTACTCAGTAATGCACCGAGTACAGTAGTAGTTAATAAGTTGTTTTCATTTAGTCTCTCAGTGTGCCCCTCAAAAAATTATATATATCACCTGTAAAGTGTTAAGGCAAATTTACGTTTTGTTCTTTATACTTTCAAAAATACTTTTGAGTACATTTTAGAGCATGTAGGTTTTATTTTCAAAAATAATTTTTGAGTACATTCCTCAGCCTGTACTTTTGACTTTGAGTAGATATTTTGATCAGTACTTTGTAGTCTTACTCGAGTTGTTCTTTTACAAATGTATTTTAGTCTTATGCCATCTCTGATGTACAGAGTAACAGCGTTCAGTAGTGATTTCGCGGTTTTGCATTATGGAACAGTCTCCCCCAAAATATTAGACAGGTCTCTTCGCTGCTGGTTTTTAAATCCCTTTTAAAAACCCACCTGTTTTCCTTGGCCTTGGTTCCCCAGTTATGATGTTGATTTGATTTATTGTATCTTTTTCGCTTTTATTATTGCTATTTTTTTTTCTGTGCGGCTGTTGTTTTCTATGATACATGCATTTTAGATTATTGTATCTGTTATATGTGATTTCATTGTTTGTTTTTACTATGTTTTATACTCTTATTTATTGTACAGCACTTTGGTCCTTTGTGGATGTTAAAAGCGCTTAACGAATAAAGTCAGATTGGATCGGAATGCAGAGAGAATGGGCTAGTTCCAGGTATGGGTACGTTTTATTGATAGACCCTGGAGGGTGTGAATGAAGCGATGGGTGGCCTCACCTCGTCACTGTGAGAGAACATTGGAGTGAAGACCGTCTCCAACAGAGACAGCACGTGTTCATAAGCTTCAAACACACAGCGCATGGTCTGGAGGCGGACCACCCCACTGGCGGGACCCTCTGCAACTGCACACACAGAGATATACACACACACACACCTATGAACAATGAATAAACACATTCATTTTACAAGGACTGAACTGAAATTTGAACAAGTTCCTGTTGAAAGTAAAATCGCCCAACACTGGCTGCAGGTGTGTGCGGGACAATCTGCAACTGATAATCGATTATTGAATTAATGGACAACTAATTTGGTAAATAGATTAATCAACAACGATTTATCGTTTCCTTGTTTGGTCACTCCTCTGCTTAAATGTATTGAGCATGTTGTTCAACATTTGCAATATCAACAATGGTTCAGGTTAATAATAATTACGATTTTGTGCACTGCAGTATCTCAGTCTGTTAAGAGCGAGGACACTGCGAACCACACAAGTGCCATATGTGTGGCACGCAGAATCATGGGTTCCAGTCCCCTCCCTGACATCTTTGCTGGATGTCTCCTCCGCTTTCTTCACCCTTTTTCTAGCCAATCCTAAATAAAGCTCTGAAGGGGGCGCAAAAAAAGACATTTGTTCGGAAAATACAAATGGAAAAAAATTAACAGATTAATCGATTAATCGTCAGAAAAGACGGCCGATTAATCGATTATCAAAATAATTGTTAGTTGCAGCAGTTAGTAGTTGCAGGTAGTTGTAGAGCTGCAACTAACAATTATTTTGATAATCGATTAATCGGCCGTCTTTTCTGACGATTAATCGATTAATCTGTTCATTTTTTTCCATTTGTATTTTCGGAACAAATGTCTTTTTTTGCACCCCCTTCAGAGCTTTATTTAGGATTGGCTAGAAAAAGGGTGAAGAAAGAGGAGGAGACAGTTGCAGCAGTTAGTAGTTGCAGGTAGTTGTAGAGCTGCAACTAACGATTATTTCAATCGCCGATTAGTTGCTGATTATTGAAGTGATTCATCGACTAATCGGTTGGACATTTGTCCTTGAAAAAAAATACCCCAAATATTCACAGCGACCCAGAAATGATTCTTGAGAAATTGAAATGTGGTCAATTTTGGTTCACGATAGCAAGCAAATGTACACCAATTTAGTTACTCATTACGCACACACTCATTACTATTTATTTATATGTTAATATTTTGATTATTTTTTCCACAATCAAATTTTTTAATCAATAATGTTTAATTATTATTGATTTTGGATTTTCTGAAATGATGTAGTAATATCAAATTTATGTTGACCAATAGATGGTGATGTCAGTATAAAGTGCTGAAAATAACATTGATTCAATTCCTTGGCGATTATCGATTATTGCATTAGTTGTTGATTAATTTCCTAATGGATTAGTCTACCAATCATTGCAGCACTACTAGGTTGGTTAAATGATGAGAGCCAGTGAAATAAAAGACCACTACAGATGAGCATGTAGCTAGGCAGGGTCTCACTGGTGCGGATGTCCTCCAGGATGAAGGGGTCGAAGCTGATCTTGTCTGGACTGTCCTCCTCACAGTACGTGTGGTAGATGTCCTGCAGCTCCGTATGCAGACTCTGCTGCTGCTCCTCACTCAGCTCCGGACTCAGGATCTTGTCGTTGAATTCCTCTGGTGGAGAGGACCGACAGAGAGGCAGTGAGGAACGGCCACAGAGCCAGAACCAACGCATCGTCCACGCATCGCAAATCTCTAGACGCTTGCATTGGGTCTGGGAAAAAAAAATAAAAAATCAGGGTCGCCGTCGATACGGAATCAATCGACCAATCAGCGCGGACGTGGGGGGAGTTTGTACGGGCTGCGCAAGACGTGGGCGGAGTTTGGTTGTCACGCCTCCATGCCGCTTGTCCCACCTACTGTGCTGTAACTGGATAACACGATTTGATTGACCCTTTTTTGACACGTTTTCCGACCCTGGTTTTACCAGACCCAATGCAAGCGTCTAGCAATGTGCGATGCGTGGACGATGCGTTGGTTACGGCTCGCCAGGCTAAGAGCTACTGCCGTCATGAGGCCCATCATATTCAGTGTTGCCACAGTTACTTGTAAAAAGTTATTCGACTACTGATTACTGACAACTCCTTAAAAAGTAACCAAGTTAGATTATTTATAATCATATTTTATAATAATTTTGACGGCGCCAACTCTAGTGTCCGAAATCTCGGCCGGTGCTGCTGAGTGCACTATATGGGGGGTAGGGAGTAGGGGATAGGGAGCGATTTCGGACACAGCCAATGTGTGTGTGTGTGTGTGTGTGTGTGTGTGCAGCCCTCACCGACAGTAAGACAAAACTGCAACACGTGGACGGCTCCTTCCTGCTTCAGGAAATTCATGAAGCCAAACAGAAGTTCTTGCTCGTCTCTGATCATCTTCAGGTCTACCTTCAGAACCTGCAGGACGGATGAATAGTGGAATTAGGGAATTTCTTGGCCCGATACCCGTTTTTATAGAGCGGACAAATGCCAATCATTGATGTACTGCATTTTTCCAATTTCTCAGCTGGAATGAAAAGAGACCTTGAAATGTGGTAATATTTAGCACTTATATGATTATGTAAAGGTTTCGCCTTCTAGTCATACTGATTGCTGCTTTTTTAAACTAGTGTCTTATTCAAGACTTATGTTTCTTATATACATAAATATATTAAACAAACTCATTTAGGCCCAAGCCAACCGTTCTGCCACCAAAATATCGGTCCTGAACCAGTTCGGAACACAAAAATTCTGTTCTTAAAGTTCCTTATATTTTGCAATGTTAAGTTTAGATATAGTTTATACAGAATATATTTGGTGGACTTCAGTGCAACTGTATTAACGTGGAACCAGGTTTAAAATGATGACTGACAGTAAAAGTGGACAGAAATAGTCTCCCAGACATAAGATATGTTAAAATATATAGAGAACAGAAAAAAAAAGTTTTTAACCGGAACAGTTGAAGAAATATTTTTCTGTTTCCGCTCCTCGTAAAATTCTGTGAAATTCTGTTTTCGGTTTTCGTTTCCGTTCCGGTTCGGAGCCCTGACCGTCATATAGTGAACATTTACAGAGGACTCACTGAAGGCTTAGTGTTGCGTGCAGACGCGTATCTCTGGAGGAACGGAACCAGAGGAGAAGCTGGCTCCGTAGCTGGATCAGGCTGTGAAGGCGCAGAAAGACACACACACAGGGATAAAAACACACAAACACAGACAAGTACATACATACATACGTACATACACACAATTACCATTAAGGTGTCCTTGCCAAAAGAGATAATAGTCTTGTCATGTTTCCCCAACGAGTCACAGTTTGACGAATACACATTGGATTATTTTCCAAATCATCATAAGTCATCTTACCAGGTTCTCCAACGATCAAACGGTGTGGATGTATTCACCAGGGTTTATTCAGGATACTTCAGGACAATTCAGTAATTGGCAAAGGCAGTTACAGAGTGGAACACTGTAACTGCCGACACAAATCGGCAGATATATCCGTCATCGGCATGACTTATTCCTCAGTATGGGGCAGCACGGTGGCACAGTGGTTAGCATTGCTGCCCCACAGCTAGAAGGTTCTGGGTTCGAGTCCCAACCCGGACAGGTCCTTTCTGTGTGGAGTTTACATATTCTCCCCGTGTCTGCATGGGTTTCCTACGGGTTCTCCGGTTTCCCCCACCACCAAAAACATGCTCTAGTTAACCTGCTACAGTCAGTGCCCCTGGCCAAGGCACTGGCTCACCAGCTGGAGTTGGCCCTGGGCGCTGCAAGGGGGTGCGGGGTGACAGAGTGGTTATAAAGCGCGTCCCCCAGACCACAGGTCGAGTAGTACCACAGGTTCTCATATTGTCTTTTGTGCAATGTCTCCACCCTACCCTACAGTTTCCGATCTAATCCTGTCACCATCTCTCTCAATAAGGAATGTAAAACAGCGCTTGCGCCTAAAAAATAACTTAAATTTTTTTTTTATTAAATCCAACATTAAATTAGACAGCCCCAAAAGAAACAAAGAAAGTTAATCTTACTGGAGTATCGTCCACAAACAGCAGCACCATCAGGTTCACTGTGTCCTGAAACACACACGCCAACAGTAGTATCAAATCAAACTTTATTTATATAGCACGTTTCATGCAGAGCAATGTTACTTATGCCACAGAAATGCACCAAAATGTAATCACTTCTTTCTTTCGTCATTTCCAACAACTCATCCAGATCCGTGCTGAACTTTTTCAGTTATCGAGGGGACAAACCAACGCGGGTGAAAACATAATCTGCTCCACCCCGGCGCAGATAATACATTTTGACGGCGCCATCTCTAGTGTCCGAAATCTCAAGCGTTGCTGTTGAGTGCACTATATGGGGGGTAGGGAGTAGGGGAAAGGGAGCGATTTTCAGACGCAGCGAAAGAGAGAGAGAGAGAACTCACGGGATCAGCCATGAAGTCCATGGTAGGGAGGAGAACGGATCCAGCTACCACCTCTCTGACCAGGAGAGCTAGAGACCTACACACAAAGATATACACACAAACATGATCATCTTAAAAGATCGTTGAGGCTCGAAAAATTGTTTTCCAACGGTGTGTTTCCACCGGATTTGGTGGCCGAAATGGTTTCAATCACTCACCGCGTGACTCGGCGGCCAGGCAGATGTCACTCGCCGCCGACAGGCGCGGCCGACAGGCGCGGCCGATGGACCGCGGAGATTAAATAATAAGCGGTGCATGTCTGTACATCGAGCCTTCACCTATCCCACTCTGGCCCCGCTGCCCCACACCAGATCTCTCTCTACGCCTGCATTCCATTCAATAAAATAATAAAAGCGAGTCTGTGCCCAGCAGAGAGCCGTTGAGTGAGGGCAGGGGGGTGTGGTGCTTGCACGCCTGGAGCTCACAGCCCCAGGGTGAGAGCAGCGCAGCTTCCCGAGTCCGTTCCCAGCGGGGGAGCGACACACGGCCACCCGCTCTGCACAGCGCTCTATCTCCCCCTCTCCATTTGACAATAATTAATAACGCTGTGGCCGATATTATTATCAATAAATCGATAATATAATTATTTTAGCTCCACGAGTATCTGCCGGCATACGCATTCCCTTCCACCTATTTGGATGGGATACTTATAGCGTTTAAAGGATGTATCCGATCTAACGGCAACCATTCCTGGTCGCGCCGGCACAAGCGGTTATTTCGAGTATTCGTGCCGCCAAAACAAGCGGCCACAAAATCCGGTGGAAACACACCGCAAGCGTTCATTTTTATTGTTGTGAAGTGTGTGCGTGTGTGTGTGTGTGAGGGGGGGGGGGGCTAGCAGACCTGGCCAGAGAATCGATCTTACGACAGTTGCATGCACTGTGAAACTAAGCCACGGCACAACAGTAATATGTTGGCTGAATGAAGAGGTAACCAACTGTGCCACAGAGCACGAGTAACCTGCTCCAGTCAGTGCCCCTGGCCAAAGCACTGGCATAGAATCTGGAGTTGGCCCCCGGGTACTGCATTGCGGCTGCCCACCACTCCGTTCGGATGGGTTTTATGTAGAGGAAGAATTTAATTGTACATGTATGTGTGTGTGACTAAAGCCAGAATAAAACGAGCCATTGGACCATATGAAGATCTACTAACCACAGTCAAAAAACAAAAACTAAAATGGTACAATAAATCTGGCTGATCGGAGTCTGGAGTCTGGTGTCGTCATTTCCGGGTCCATCATCATACCACAACAACACGTAACAAGGACTCTCAAAAACAATCCTTCAAGGCACAGTGCCAGGTGGAAGGAGGAGAGGAAGACAGAGAAAGCGATGGGAAGATAACATCCAAGAGTGGACAAGTTGCAGGCTGAGTGACACCATGCGAATGGCCGTGGACAGGGGAAGATGGAGGGAGTTG
>OMKY01231814.1:0-10496 GCA_900302395.1 Bregmaceros cantori | reverse complement strand
CCCATTTGTGTGTATGTGTGTGTGTGCGTGCGTGAGCGTGCGTCGGATGTCTCCCCAGTGGTTCAATGGAGAGACATCCATGCGCATGAACGGCGAAGTAATATATATATTCCAAAGTTTTTACCGAAGCGGCCTCGTGCACGCAGCTTTGGTGCGCGCGCGTGTGTGTGTATGTGTGTGTGTGCGTGCGTGAGCGTGCGCCGGATGTCGGATGTCTCCCCAGTGGTTCAATGGAGAGACATCCATGCGCATGAACGGCGAAGTAATATATTCCAAAGTTTTTACCGAAGCGGCCTCGTGCACGCAGCTTTGGTGCGCGCGCGTGCGTGTGTGTGTGTGTATGTGTGTGTCACGCTGAAACACACACACACATACACGTAAAGGGGAGCGGAACGCTCCAGGCGCACACACAACAGTCCCGTGTGTGTGTGTAGTGCACTCTTGTGTGTGTGTGTGTGTCTGTGTGTGCGTGTGTACGGGACTTTTGTGTGTGCATCTGCCTGTTTTGTGTGCCGGGGGGATAGACAAGAGGCTGCGACGACAGAAATGCGCGTGTCTGCGTGCGTGCGTGTATACGTGTGTGTGTGTGTGTGTGTGTGTGTGCGTGACACACACATGCATACACACACGCGCACACACACGCACAACAAAGCCGCGTGGACGAGGCCGCTTCGCTTTAAACTTTGGAATATATATCTTCGCCTTTCATGTACTGGAGCGCATAGTCCGCTGATTGGTCAGCGCTGCTGTCAATCACTGAGCACACGGCCACGTCTACGGCACGTATTTCAGCACAATGGAGCATGCTACAACGGTGACAACACGGTTGTTTGCTCACGTATACGGACCGTATACGGACCGTACAGAAAAATCTCTGTAATGGAAACCTAGCGTTAGCCACCGCTCGCCCCCCGGGCTGAATGCTTCACTGGTAATTCCAACTTGAATGAGACGATGCGATTTCAGTTTTGTCAGAGCTTCGTTTTTTTCTCTGTGCATAATGTCTGCGTATAAAGGCTCTGAGTAACTTAAGTCTGATTCTGCCTGTATTTCATCAATACTTATGTAAAACCGTGAGTGAAGCGGGGTGGATGATGTTTAATTGGTCACAGAGAGAGCTGTAGTAAGCGGATTTTGAAATGTGTGTTTTGTGACAAATTCATCCACTCTGGTCCACTACGATCACTTTACAGGGAAATATACAGACACAGGAAGTGGGTTACACCCGGTGGGACAAACGTCAGCCCCTATACATCTGCTAGATGCGGGTGTCTTACTGACTGTGCCAGGGAAGCACCACTTGTCTTAATTATTTATGAATGACTTACAGGGTGCTTGGAAATGTGTGATGGCTGGTGTACCAAAGATGCTGCCCCGCCTTCTCTCCCCATTAGCATCTCAAAATAATAAAATAAAACATTGAGGGGGAAATAACAAACTTGAAGCAGGAAGTTCATTTTCAGACCTTATGTCGGTAAATTAAACTGCAGTCGTTCACTCTGGAGTAAAGTTTCCACTTGATGTTAAAGGAACCAGAATATGGAGACAATTTCAGGGTGATACGTTTTATTTCATCTCCTGTAAACAACATGATGGTTCCATTTCGCCGTCCTCCGTCAGACTGCTCCAGAAGGTGCTCCACGTCTGTCTGACTCTAAACATAGCACCGCGCCACATGGCCATCATGACGTTTTAGCAGAACGTCTACTCACTCCCAGCATCTAGCCAGACATTTGGACAGCCTGGGAGGGTTACTTTTAGAAAGGAATCCCCTACATTTTACAAGTTACTCATGAATAATTCATCTAATGAGGGCTTTGAAGCGGTTCAAGGACCAAAAACGAAAACCGGGAACTTTTTGTATTTTCTAGGTTTATTTTTTAAGTTCTGGAACAGGAACACTTATTTTAAAATAATGGTAACCGGTTAATACAGTTTTTATTTTGTTCCTCAAAGTATTCGTTGAAACACGACGCGCTCTGTCCCATAGCTGCTCTGCTACGCCAGTCTCTGCTACCGTCCGTCTTCCCAGCCCCCTCCCCAGCCCACCCAGAGCACCGGGCCTTTGGTTGTCACGCCTCTATGCCGCTTGTCCCACTTACTGCGCTGTGACTGGATAACACGATTTGACTGACATGTTTTTTTTTCTCCGACCCTGGTTTTACCAGACCCAATGATCGCTCTAATTGTGTGCGATGTGTGGACGATTTGTTGGTTCTGGCTCACCAGGCTAGCTTGAATGGGCATCAATTTGGTGTAAACACACCGTAAATAAGTTACATTTCAGTGGACAGTTATCACACTTGTGTCATCAGATTTTTCCAAACTCCCAAGATTTACCGGTCATTGGTGCACGCAGCCTGGACTCAGCCTGGACTCAGCCTGGTCTCAGCCTGGTCTCAGCCTGGTCTCAGCCTGGACTCAGCCTGGTCTCAGCCTGGACTCAGCCTGGACTCAGCCTTGAGAGGCTTGAGTTCTGGATGCATCCGTGGTGCCAGACGGCGTCTAACGTCATCATCACAACATGCTCACAAGGCTCTGCTCCCTTCAAACAAATGGTCTATTTACACCTTACGTCTATCCTTAGAGAGGCTTGGCTGTAACTTTTACAAAGATTCCACTTATATTATAATTATATATTATGTTGCCAGGGTTTTCAATAAGAAACTACGTTTCTGGCATTAAACATAACTCTGTTGTTAACCCACCAATCTCTCTTTTTGGGGGGTAAGTTATTTTTTGGGGGCACAAGCAATGTTTTTCATTATTTATTGAGAGAGATAGTGACAGGATTAAATCGGAAATTGGGAAGAAGAGTCAGGGGGGAGACATTGCAGAAAAGCCGGACACGGGATTTGAACCTGCGGCACTGCTCGACCTATGGTCCGGGGGGAACCGCTGTCTATCCGCTTGGCCACAGCGGACTCCATGTCGAATGGGGTCTGTTGCACATATACAATGCAGTCCCAAAGTTTGGCAACGCTTTGATGGTTACATCCACAGGGCTTCGAACTGATATTTTTCCACCCATAAATTGACGCTCCCGAATCGGTTAGAACAATAAAATATTGTTCCCTGAACGGTTCATTTTGTTCCTGTCAGCTGAAACACCACAATAAGATGTGCCAGGCGGTGTTTTAATGCGACTAGCATGTGAAGGCGTACGGCGGTAGAGACTAGTGGAGAAGCGGACACTGGACAGGCCGCGCCGTGCGGGGTGGGGGCCAGGAAGGGAAGGTGCACCTCAGCGAACACCTGTGGGACGGACCGCGCCGTGTTTCAACGAAAAGTTTGAGGAACAACATAAAACGGGTATTACCGGTTACCTAGTGGGGACTGCATGTCCACTGCATGTCCGTTACTCTCGCATCCCCGTTTCACACTAAATGTCAATGAAATAAGGAAGTGGCTCTTACGCCGAAAAACAAACCAATGCGGTCAGTGTCCGACCCCGGATGGACGTGGTCCCAAAGTCTTGGTCCAGGTGAGCAAGCCTGACTAAGCACGTCACACCACGATTCAATACCTTGATGAAGTTTCCATGGATTACTGTACTGAACTCTGGAGTTTGACTCAATCTGGGTGCTGTCTGTCCCGTCTGCGGCCCGACCCCCAGGAGCTTCAATGGAACCTGATTCCGCCCCGGTGGACCTCAATACTGAGATGAGTAACATGTCCGAGGATGAAGAAATGGACTGTGTTTAATAGGTGTTGTTAATATGTACCACTGCCTCTAAAGGGTCATTCACATTAATATAAAGAATCAAATTAATATTATTTATGATTTGCTGCATACAACAAAGGGTTTCTAAACCCTCCCTTGTTTCTCATATCTGGGTCATTTCTCAATTCGATCAATAACCTGTGAAAGTAACCCCTTCCCAACCCTAGTGTTCATGCTGTGTGAAATTCAACTTTCACGTCAATCTTGTCACTTTGTGGTTCTGTGCCTGTGTAGCTCATGACGAAGCAGATAAAATGATGGAGATATGATGTGCAGCGTGTAAGTCTAGTCTCCTCTGAGTGAAACGTAATGCTCTGATCTGCAACACCACTTTCCCCTCCTGGGAGTGAAATAATGTGACCTTCAACTGGTTGTTACATAAAGTTCGAGCTGTTTTACATAAAAGTGAGAATATGATGCATGGGAGCACAGTGGAGTAAATGGAGAAACTGACACATTTGAATAAAAAAAGTATTCCTCTGCATCTGTCTGTGATAATGTCCCCACTGCTGTGAGACGAGTGGGCTGTGGAGTCCCTGCTTAATGCATTTTGTGTCTTTACATTTTTTCTGATGTACACTACATGAGTTTAAAGTCTAAATAAGTAATAGATCACTGCTTAACTACACTGTGGAATACAGAATAGTGATGCCTACTGGAATATGCAAGTAATCCATAATGTCTTGTAGGTGTGATGTTTCTAATCAGATATATTCATTGAGGAAATAAAACATATTCAGGGGTCGTGGGGGCTCAGTCGGTTGGATCATTTCATCCAGCCCCATACTCTTGTGCCTGTGGCTTAGTCTCACAGCAGGAGGCGGCTGTTCTGAGATCGAGATCCCGTCTCCAGCTTGGGTATGCTGTAGCCTGTTGAGCCAGAACGCATCGCACATTGCTAGACGCTTGCATTGGGTCTGGAAAAATCAGGAAAAAAAAATTAAATAATACAATGTCAATCAAATCGCGTTATCCAGTCACAGCGCAGTAGGTGGGACAAGCGGCGTGGAGGCGTGACAACCAAACTCCGCCAACGTCTAGCGCAGCCCGTACAAACTCCCCCGATGTCTGTGCTGATTGGATGATTGATTTTGTACTGTCGGATTTTCCCAGACCCAATGCAAGCGTCTAGCGATGTGCGATGCGTGGACGAGGCGTTGGTTCTCGCTCCACACTAAACATGTTAATAATGAAACATCTTTTAAAATAAATTAATGGGGGGGAGCACGCTGGCAGAGTGGTTAGAGATTGCATCCCCCAGGCTAAAGGCCAAGCAGTGCCATGGGTTCGCATACCCTCGCCGGCTTTTCTGCAGTGTGCCCCTGACTCTTCATCCCAGTTTCCGATTTAATCCTGTCACTATCTCTCTCAATAAAGAGTGAAAAATGGCATGTTGCACCTAAAAATAACTTTAATAAATAAAAGATTAAAAAAAACATTTTGAAGGAAGCTAAACTCAGCCAAGGTGAAGGACAGAAAAAGAACAATCTATCACCTTCTTTCACAGATATTGATATTTGAGAAGCTCAGAAAAGGCACAGCCCACGACTTCACAGACGTATCGACATGACGTGATGGACGCGTCACAGAGACCGCCGCAGCGTCCGGCGCCATCCGTCATCTTCTCCGATCCGGGGTCCGTCAGGCGCTGCATGCTGTCCGAATAAATCTAAAAACCACACTGCTGTACGATCTAAAAGAAGTCCCCGAGTGGTGGCCAGTGGCAGCACCACCTTCGGGGTTGATGTTAATTTGAGGGTGAGCGATGGGTTCGTTGTCCGCTGACACTAAGCGATGGTCTGGGCGTAGCGGCTTTAATGTCACTTCCCTCCGTGATGGAGTGTTATCACAGCTTCATGAGGGGACATCAGTCACCGGGGACGATGACAGCTGAAATGTAGAAGATAGATTTTTTCTTTTTCTTTCCTGAAAGAACATGAAGAACAGTCTTCAATCGGAAGACGGCCTCATCCTTAATTCTTTTATTACCTTGCCAAGCCGGTTATGTTTTTGGTTGAGTTGATTTGTCGCCACGATAACTGAAAAAGTTGTGCACGGATCTGGATGAAATTTAGCAGAGTGATTACATTTTGGTTCATTTCTGTAGCCTATAAGTAACGTAATTATAGTTAATCACCAACTTACCGATCGCTGGCCGCTTTCACGTGACCAGACTTCCGGGTTGCGGTCACCTCTGGGAAATGTAGTTGGCATGTTTAGCGGTGGCGTCAATCGCAATCACGCTACCCTATGAGCACTTGCATTGATAATAGGTTGCCACACATACTGGTAGCACTAAATGTACTTTTTTTTTGTACCACTACGGTGCAGGTTTCCCATCTCTGAGTGGCTTCTAGTATAATTATAATTTTAGGAGTCCTTGAGAAGTATTCACCTCGGAATTGGAAATGGATGTTGGGCTGAAACATGGATGTGGGTCGGACCCAACACTAGCAGAGCAAAGAGCAGAGAGACGAGGGGTTAGGACCCAAATCAAGCTTTGTCACGTGAAATTGTCTCTGGTCGCCTCGGCGCTCCAAAGGGCTGGGTCACATGACACCTCACTCCATCCCATATCACAGCAGGCCGACAAACGGTCATGACCTTCTGTTAACAATCTCTCTAGTGGACAAAGGAACCCCAGGTGCAGCCAATCAGACTCTTCTTCAGTGGACCGGTCTGAGCACCGTGAACATTTGCTATCTCTGCTTATTGCAGACTGTGTCCTATCGTTCCATGTTAGTTCCATCAGCCTACTCTTCCGTCAAGGTGTTGCCGCTGAAATGAATTCCTCAGCATCTCGTACAGAGAACACGTGACCAACGAAGAAGTGAAATCCAGAATAAAACAAGCCATCGGACCGTATGAAGATCCACTAACCACAGTCAAAAAAACGAAAAACTAAAATGTTACGGGCATGTAACAAGATTCCGAGGACTCTCAAAAACAATCCTTCAAGGCACAGTGCCAGGTGGAAGGAGGGGAGGAAGACAGAGAAAGTGATGGGAAGATAACATCCAAGAGTGGACAAGGTGCAGGCTGAGTGACATCATGTGAATGGCCGAGGACAGAGAGAGATGGAGCGAGCTGGTTGCAAAGTCTTCAGTGGCGCCCCAATCGTCTGTGGCACAGAGCCAGCCCTGGACACCCTGTATATCTGGTGGGAGTTTGACCGATAATCAACACTATATAATGACAGAGTCTTAATATAAAACAGCGGTTCATTCAATGGTGCCGCTGAATGTATGATGAAGAGTTGTGGAGAGACGCCGCCGAAAAACCAGCGAGCGTATGCAAACCCGCGGCGCTGCTCGGCCTGTGGCCTGGGGGACGCGCTCTCTAACCCCTCTGCCACCACGCCCCCCACCCCTACAATTATTACTTGAGTGCTGAAGATTCTTTCAAAAGTAATTCATAAGTAATCCCTTCCCAACCATGACTTTCCAGACAGATCAGACATCAATATTTATTAGTTAATTGAGAGTTCAATGTATTTGTGTTTGCTTTCTGTTTGGCAAACGTCTATAAAAGAATCGCAGAGCTATTATTCAAGACACATGTGTGTGTGTGTGTGTGTGTGTGTTTGTCTGTGTGTCTGTATGTGAGTGTCTGTGTGTGTGTCTGTGTGTGTTTGTGTGTTTGTCTGTGTGTGTGTTTGTCTGTGTGTATGCGTGTGTGCCTGACTGTGTCTCTGTGTGTGTGTGTCTGTGAGCTCATAATGGCCCGAGGAGAACTAATGTTCCAATCAATGTGTGCTATGGATTAGCAGCGCTGCCTGTAGGTGTAGCTGCTGTGTGAAGACTTGGTCCTCCTGTGAAACAATTTGCAAGGTTTTTTGGAGAAGTGCTGAAGTAGTTTGTAATGCAAAATGAAAACTTTGCTATCAATATTTACTTTGTCTATAAGGGGCTGGGGGAGTGTATAAAGGAATAATTCAGCATGTGATCCTTAAAACACCCTCACAGTGGTAATCTTCGTAGATGAGGTGGAAGTAGGTTCAGGTCACAATAAGTTGAGGGGAATCCACTGGATGGTTTATAAATAGACAAGTTTTTGTCCCGTTTCCGGTTTACTTCCTTAACTACCTCCGTCTATGCTCCCCACTTCCGGTACCATTTATCTTGCCGTGTCTGACTATTTTCCAACAGGTCTAATCGGAGGGAGCACACACCTACCGTGTTATTTTAAAAGGGTGGTGGTAACTTGTGTTGTGCTATTCCACACCCAAATGCCCTCGTGTGGATCTATGTCCCACAAACGCACGATTGAATAAACTGCGCAACACGTTCCATTTACTCATTTAAGTTGGAATTACCAGTGAAAGCAGCCATCCCATTGGTCCAGAAGAACATGTGACCACATCAGTCAGTAACTTCATGTTGGATTCTGCCTGTATTTCATCAATACTTATACACGGTGAGTGAAGCGGGGTGGATGATGTGTAATTTGTCACAGAGCGAACTGGCTTTTGAAACGTTGTGCGTTGTGTGACAAATTCATCCACTTTGGTCCACTACGATCACTTTACAGGGAAATATACAGACACAGGAAGTGGGTTACACCCGCTGTAAGTTTACTGCTATTTATGTGCTAATGGTGAATACAGCTGATGCCCATCAGATGTAAGTCAGTAGATGCTGTGTGTGCCATGTCTTCAGGTCTGGCGTGCCAGGTTAGGATCTCCGCAGGTGGTGTGTGCTATCTCTATGGTAACAGCCTCCAGGGTTAGCACTTTGATTCCAGTCTGTAGCAGTTTACCACCTTATTTATATCCTTTCCCTCTCCCTCTCTCCCAATCAAAGGTGCTGTGTTTGTATACAAAGTCAGTAACACAAGATTATAGAAATCCAGGGGGCTGAGATTTGTCCCATCGGGTGTAATGTACTTCCTGTGTCTGTATATTTCCCTGTGTAAAGACATCGTAGTGGACGGAAGTGGCTGGATTTGTCACACAAAATCCGCTTATTGCAGCTCCCTCGGTGACAAATTACACATCATCCACCCCGCTACACTCACCGTTTTACATAAGTATTATGAAATACAGGCTTGGGATTGCTGCTTCACTGGTAATTCCAACTTGAATGAGTAAATGGAATGGGTTGCACAGATTATTCAATCGTGTGCTTGTGGGGCATAGATCCACACAAGAGCATTTGGGTGTGGAATAGCACAACACAAGTTACCACCACCCTTTAAAATAACACGGTAGGTGTGAGCTCCCACTAAATAGGCCTGTTGAAATATAGTCCAATACACAGCAAAATTAATGACACCGGAAGTGATGTTCAGACTAGAACTTTAACCAGAACTACCCGCCGAACTTGTCTATAGACGAGTGGGACAGCACACACTTATTGCGTTATTTAAAAAGGATGATGGTAACTTGTGCTGTGCTATTCTATTGTGTTCTAGTGTGAAGCTCTGTCGGTGAGGGGAAGCAAACTCACGGCCTGTGGTCAACTGGAAATAAACTTACCAAAGTTAATTTGCTTTTAGCGTTTTGTTTTACCTAATAACTAGTACTGTTACTATTGCTACTTAGCTGCAGAATAACAAATTCTTTAATTAACAAAAAATACAATATATTTCTTTAGCAACTAATGTGTATAGTCTTATCAAAATGCTCCTAAATAATAATAATATAAATTAAATTCATAACACAATTTTCCATATCGTTAAAAATGCGCCAACCACCCGTTGCCACTGTTAAATCCCTGCCTAAATCCTCACATTATGATGTACATGATGTGTTTCACAGCAGGAAAAAGGACCAACTATCTTTGAAAGAGCTGCTTGGTGCGGCTGCTGGCGGCTGGCTCCGGGAGAGGCACGTCCAACCGGTGATAAACCCGGAGGCGAGACGCTCTGGAGGAGCTAGATACGTTCCCCTGGCTGAGAAACCTCCCCGGGACAACCTGCAGGGGAGAATCCTCCGCCAGCGAGCGCCTTATCTCAGAATGCATACTTGACCTGACAGCACCCGGTGGAGGAAGACTGAATGATGAATAATTCTAAGTAATTGGTTTAAGTTGTGTGAATGTCGCATTCTCTTCTCTTTTAATAGAAAGTTAAACAGTTGGGGCTGGCTCTGTGGCGCATTCGGTAAGACAGCTGCATCCGGCCCTGTAACGGTCTTGTGCCTGTGGCTTAGTCTCGCAGAGCAAGCAGCTGTACCGTGAGTATAGGCGCCAATTAGGCCTAAAAGATAATTTATTTTAGAAAAACAAAATTTCAAATTTCAATAAATAATACGGCTCTAGAATAATATATATTTTTAATAATATTTTGTTATTTAAGAAAAGAATAGATAACTTTTATGTATACCTGAATTGTGGACACTTTACGTTTAGTGTTTGTATATTTCGTTAGCCAGTGATGGCACCATCGCAAATTGCACCGGCTGTGCTTGACTGCACAGGTGCAGTTATAATGGATGATTGGGTAGTGCTCGAGGGGAGCAACGGTTATTCAACGGCAACGGCAACTGAATGACTGGATTACGGACTACTAATTATTAGGCGGGCATAGATAGACTTTGCTATTTTATTTTCAAAAGTTTAATAAATGAACTAAACAGTACAATACGCACTGGTTCTTTTGGAACACGGAAATGCGAACGCCAGTTGGATTACACGCCCCGTGGTGACATCGGGTCACCACACGACTCGTTCTACTGTCAAGACGTGGGTTTTGCTAGTGAGGATGCAGCATGGACTGGGTTGATTATCAATGTCCACTTAGTCTTTGTTAACAACCCACGTTTTACTGCAGA
>OMKY01231782.1:0-18160 GCA_900302395.1 Bregmaceros cantori | reverse complement strand
ACATCAAATAGAACAATAGGGACGATGTCTCTGGCAGCAGGGTGTGTGTGTGTGTGTATGTATATATATATATATATATATATATATATATATATATATATAAATAAATACAATTTTATTTTTTTATTATTTTGGTCAAACATGTTTTATATATCGGAGATGCTGTTATTTACTTCACCAGAAAGCACTAAAAAGTGTTGTTGGGGGTTGAGGCTAACTGAGTTTCTGTTCTTTACCTCAACAGATGCACACATGTGTTGTAGTTTAAGTGAGCTGCTGCTGTTTACCACTATTTGTGTGTTGTTGTTTCAGATGTTGCTTGTCACAAGAAAACACCATTGTTTCATAGAATTGAAGCCCTTTAATGGGAGGTATGCTACTTTAAATACAAGTTGGGTCCGCGTTGGCCAAGTGCTTATGGACACCGCACCTAACGCGACCCCATTCAGTTCAACTACGCTCGTCGACTTGTCTGCAATGTCTACTCCCGATCTCTTCAACCCAGTTTCCGACTAATCCGATCCAATAAAGATGGAAAAACGGCGCTGACGCCGTTTAAATACAAGTTTAGAAAAGTTTATACAAGTTTATATAAATACAAGTTTAGAAAATTGGTGCAGTCTGGTATGGGCCCCTGGCCCATTGGGCTTCTCCGAATGTGGCCCTCTGAACAAAGTAGTTGAATAGCCCTAACTTAGGGGATGGTGTGCTAATTCTTCTCACCCACCACTGGGTATTCTGTAATCCAATCTTAATTGTGTGTGTGTCCGTCAGGCCCATGAGGTCCTGAGTTTGGAGATGCTGACTCTGCTGTTGGAGCGACCCACAGACGACAGTGTTGAGGTGTCCATCGCCTTCCTGAAGGAGGTTGGCCTCAAACTGACGGAGGTCTCCCCACGCGGAATCAACGGTACAGCCGTCTATAGACAAGTTTACGTGTGAAACAATGGTGGGAGTCATTTTGTCCCGCGCTTCTGCAGGTCACTTCCGGTGCCTTATTGTTGCCTATGTCAACTCTGGAACTGGACCGAGGTCCGAGCACACAAAACGCACGCCAGTTTAAAATCCGACCTTTAGGTGTCGGTCTGTGACCATTACATATCACCCCACTCGTTCCGTTCATAATTTTGTATAAACATTGTTGAAATACAGTCAAAATCCGACTTAAAGTTACTCACTGAGTGGTCACATGTTCTTCTGGACCAATAGGCTGGCTGCTTCTACTAGTTATTCCAAAAGGAATGAGAAAATGTGTCTGTGGGGCACAGATCCGCACGAGAGCATTTGGGTGAGGAATAGCACACCGCCAGTTACCACCACAATTTTTAAATAACCCTGTAGGTGTGTGCTCCCACCGAATAGACATGTTGTAAAATAGCCAAATACACGGCAAGTAAATGGCACCGGAAGTGAGAGCGCGTCCTCCAAACCATAGGTCGAGCAGTGCCGCAGGTTCAAATCCTCTGTCCGGCTTTTCTGCAATGTCTTCCCCCCAATTGTTCATCCAAGTTTCCGTGCCCAAAAAAATGAAATGTTCTGAAATTTCTATTGAAAGCACAGGTAGTATTTTCTATACTCCAGTATAATTATTTTTCTTTACATTTTCTTGTTTATGCTGTTTTTGTCATGAACTTATTGGCAAATAATTGGCCCAAAAAATTGGTTAATTGTGTGAATTCAAGAGAAATATTTGACATGGTCTGGATCATGGAATGGCGGTATTCCAATTAACTGGAAAGTTGTGTCTAGGCTGAGTGACTGATCAGTAGTGTGTTTGTAAATTGATACATAAAACTAGGGCTGTACGATTTAGCTAAAAAATAAAATCCCGATTTGTCTTTGAAATTCAATTTGTTTCTGATTACGTGAAAAAAAAGACAAAATATATCGAAACTACAAGTTTCTTTTTTAAAACTTTGCAAATCGTGTCCATTTTTGGAATTAAGTAGATACGCCTCACCCTTTGTTTTAAGATTAATACAATTAACAATTTATATATATATATATAGAGATATAGATATAGATATATATGTATATATATATATATATATATGTGTGTATGTATGTATGTATGTATGTATGTATATATATGTATGTTTGTTTGTTTTTTCCAAGCTTTATTTATTAGGGTTAGTGGAAGACGTGCGGGAAATACGTCGGTGGCGAGATTCGAACCACCCACTCACCGCGCCATTGAGGCATATGTATGTAATTTTTTGCACAGCCCTACATAAAACATTGAACACATCCTCCTTTTCGCCTTTCCCCCATGCCCGCCCCCTTCTGTTCCTCTCTACCCAGCCATTTTTGAGCGGCTCCGCAACATCCTCCACGAGTCGGCCATCGACAAGCGCGTGCAGTACATGATCGAGGTGATGTTTGCCATCCGTAAAGACGGTTTCAAAGACCACCCGGTTATCCCTGACGGCCTGGATCTGGTGGAGGAGGAACAGCAGTTCACTCACATGATGCCTCTGGACGACCAGTACGACCAACAGGACATCCTCAGTAAGGCTTCACTGTTGTTCTAAGCAGGATTCGGCACGTCCCAGTGCCCGGCTTTTTACCAGCGCCGGGGCGGAGCCGCGAAGCAGACTGTTTTTGGCAGCGTTGGTTGGTCTGTCCCCAGGATAACTGAAAAGTTGTGCAGGGGGCTGGATGAAATTTTGTACAGTTGTTGGAAATGACACCCAGAAGAATCGATTCAGTTTTGGTGCATTTCTGTAGCCGATGAGTAACATTATCATGCTTGATCACCAACTTACCGATAGATCGCTGGGAGCTTACCATGGCCATGTGACCAGACTTTCGGCTCGCAATGGCCGCTGGGATACGTAGTTGGCATGTTTGCCGGTGGAATTACAGTCTATGGGTCAATCGCAATCGCGCTACTCAAGCACTTGCATTAATAATGGTTTGCCGCACATACTACTTAGAGGTTTGCAATCTCTTGAGTGCTTGTAGATTCAACATGCAAGTGTGTTCAAGACCTATTATCGGTTTAGTTATAGCCTCCAGAAAATGTGAGTAGCACTGAAAAGTGGGGATTTCTCACGAAATCTTCAGTAAATGCGGGTGTAGTGCCGGCGTGGCAGTATACGGTGCCGCTACACATACTCACCCTTCATAGGCCCCTGAGACCGCTATGGTCAGAAGAAGGTACTGCACCCAAACTGTTTTTTTCTTTTCCAATAAAACTTAAATATGCGTCGTCTTCTACCTAAAATTCCATTGGCTCGAGCGAATGCAATATTTTTCATGATTCAAGAGAAAATAAGACATTACTGTCAATATGAACCAGTTTTATTTCCTTCCCCAGATAATAAACATTTTTACAATGTGGTTTAACATTTGTAGTGATGTAGGTTTGTGTAAGAATTGCTGATTTGTGTGTCTTCCTAGTCTTACTCCCTCTCCCGCTTTGCTCCTCCAGATGTATTCAAGTTGGATCCAGATTTCCTGGAAAATGAAGAGAAATATAAAGCCATCAAGAAAGGTTAGTCATTGTCTTCTATATGTTGAGTTTTTTTTTTTTTTTAATCATGGCCCTTGAATCATGCTGGTAATTCTGGAACTGTTTTATGATCTGACTTTATAACATTTTTACCTGCTCCGTGAGGCAGGTTATGTTTTTGGTTGCGTTGGTTTGTTGCTAGGATTACTGAAAAAGTTGTGCACAGATCTTTTTGTAGAGTTGTTGGAAACGCAAGAATTGACTACATTTTGTTGCATTTCTGTAGTCTATAAGTAACATAATCATACTTGATCTCCAATTTACCAATAGATCGCTGGGCGCTTACCGCGGTCACATGACCAGACTTCCGGGTTGCAGGGGTCGCTGGTAAATGTAGTTGGCATCGCGCTACTCTACGAGCACTTGCATTCATAATGGGTTGCCCCACATGTTAAAAAACTAAAAGTACTATTTTTTTTGGACCACTACGGCGCATGTTTGCAATCTCAAAGTGCTTCCAGTTTTTACCTTCTATTACTCCAGAAAGAATGCTTTATGCAGACTAATTTTGCATGATGAATCGAGTCTGCCAACAGTGTGAATAACTGGTCCTTATATCTGTGTGTCCTGCAGAAATTCTGGACGAGGGCAGCAGCGACTCTGGGGAAGATGGAGATGACAGCGATGACGATGATGATGACGATGAGGATGATGAAGATGGGGAAGGTGGCGAGGGCGAGGGTGCGTATGAGTCGATCATCATGTATCATTGTTTCACTCAATGACTGCAATTTTGCGGTCATTGCCCAATCACTTGACCTACAGTCTCTCCAGACTCCGGGCCGCAAGCCTAAATCCAGCCCGACTGCAAGCCTAAATCCAGAACCACGCCCCGGGACACTCGTACTTCCACATATGACGCAGTCGTGACGACCGTGGCAATTTTCCGTCCCCGAACTTTCATTGTAACATGTAATCATAACCCCTACAAACCTAACCCCTACCCTAATCCCTAATCCTAACCGTAATCCTAATTAAAAAAAGTGCATTTGCGACGTTAAAAAATAGAAGGAAAGAAGTGAGCGCTACTCTGAATTGAACTCGGGACGATGGCGTGAAAGACGAGCGTTTTACTAGAGCGCTATAGTGGCTGATGTTCAGTACGGTAGCAGACAGCCATAATTTGCTGTCGACGATGCATCCTTGGACTGCGCGTCATGGCGACGCGCAGTCCCTTCGGGGGCGTGGTTATGGATTTAGGCTTGCAATCCGTAAAAACGCCACCCGGCCCTTCACACCCTACATGTGGCCCATCAAGCAATTCCGAAATGTATTAGGATACCTATATTTTTGGCAAGGGCTCCACCTGCTGGCGCAATTTATAGTGCATCGCACACAACTTTGAACCGAACACTGTAGCCGTTTTTGAAAGCTGGATAAACATTAAAAATGTAGTGTGATGACAGATATTAAAATTAATAACATTTCCAAAAATGAAAGTTTTTGAACTGATTTTGTCAAAATAGTGAATCAGTGTGGTGAATGTGATACCGCCAAAATGGGGACACCATATCAATGTGACAGTCAAAATGAGTAAAAAAAAAAAAAGCACATTCAATATACACTGTGTACTCTGCCGCCCCTGGTAGATTTTATAAATTTGCAAACGGCCCTTGATGGAAAAAAGGTTCCCCACTTGCTATAAACAGTAAGTTGACCCTGCCAACGACGCATGCAGAAATCTTACAGAAAGATGCACATGCCAAAAAGCCCGAAATACTTTTTTTAATACACTACATCTACTGTATAACGCTTGGAGAATTGAAACAGTTTAGACGTAGTCTGTACTGAACATTTGGACCTCGCACCATCTTTGTGAAGTTATTGTCGCAAAACACATTGGCGATGAAAAAGTTTGAACTTTGTAATTATGAGAGAGTAACGTGTTCTACAATTCTGTACGCACACAGAAAAGAAGATGACGATCATTGACGAGACAGAGGTGAACTTGGTCAGTTTCAGGAGGACCATTTACCTCTGCATCCAGTCAAGGTATATACTTTGCCTTTTCAGGTTGTCATGTTGTGTGCACTGTAGTGTGAGTGGCGGTTTACTGGTTTATGCTGTCCTTGTAACTTGTGAACTTGTTACATTCTAACTGTGTCACTTTGTGCTGCCCAGTAGCTCAGTCGGTTAGGCATATGCATGCTGGAAAGCACGCATATGCCTTAATGGCGTGGTGAGTCGGTGGTTCGAATCCCACCGCCGACGTATTTCCCACATGTCTACCCCCCCATCTTCACCTGTTTCCACTAACCCTAATAAAGTTTGGAAAAAAACAGCCTGAATGGGCTGGAAAAAACATTAACTGTGTCACTGTGGCACTATATTACCTATATCTTATTAATTTAGTTTATTGTATTTTTTCTTCTGGCTGTGTAATTTTGTTGTTATATATTTTTTGACAGTGCCACTATTGTATATTTTTTTCTACTACGCTACATTTTTTTATTGTAGTATTTTCTCATAGTGCTATTTTATCGTTTTACTATTTTTACTATGTTATATTTAGTGTATCAGGGTGTGTCTGAAGTAAAATTCCAGCGATTCTGATTATAATCCATATTTTCTGACAAGCTGAAGGTAGACCTTGGCTGTGTCCGAAATCGCTCCCTATCCCCTACTCCCCATATAGTGCACTAACTTATAGTGCGCTCAACGGCAAGGGCCGAGATTTCGAACGCTTGATTATTATAAAATATAATTATTAAAAAATATAATTATGAAATTCAACAATCATCACAAAAAGTCTAATGTACTTGCATTTATAATTATTTGTCGTGGTCGGTCGCTATTTACTCCTGTTGTGCCATTTTTTTATTTTTTTTTAAGTTTATGTCATTTTTAAAACGTCTTGCAATGCATTATGCTTCGTCTGGGGTACATCCGATGCTCACTTCTTTTTGCGGTGGATTGTGGGATACTTTCAGGGCACTATATAGGGATCATGGAGAATTCGGACTACAGCATGTCAAATGCGGTTGTTGTCTTTCTGAGCAACAAAGGCGCAAAAAGAATTTTCAAACCTGTCGTTACCTTGTCATTGTTTCTCTATTGTCTATCAGCCTCTCGCAGTGCTTTTCCATTGGGGTTCGGTGGCGCTCGTCACGGGCGGCGCGAATACTCTAAATATGTTTCAATTCAAGTTGACGCTCGTGACAAGCTGCCCGTCCGCTCTTCACAAACGGAGAGGGCACCGGGTGCCTCACGCCGGGAGGGCAGGGGAGGGCTGCACCCATATAGTCGGCTGCGCTACGGTGACTCTGCTGGCTCCCGCTGCGCGCTTCGAGCACACACGGTCCCCTGCCCGAACCCACGGTGTGCCCCGTGCTTGTTTCCCGCGCATGTCTGTGTCGAATGACATCGGCCTGGCCGCCGTGTCACGCGGCAACTGGTCGCTGGACGCAAATTCTTGCGCCGCGCATCAATGCCGCGTCTCTTCCCGTCCACTCACATGGTATTTCCGGGAATTTTCGCCGTCCGCGACAAGCGCCACCGAACTCCAATGGAAAAGCACCGTTATAATCCATAAACTAGCCGACATTCTGAATGCATGTTGACCTATTTTCTATTGGTTGCAGTTTGGACTATGAAGAGTGTGCTCATAAACTGATTCGGATGGCGTTCCCCGACAGCCAAACGGTGAGGTCATACACTGTTTGATGCAGTAGTCCTTGTCTTGGGTCGATTCTTTGAACAGCAACGTGGTTCGGCAGTTAAAGAGCGTTTCTATCACTGGCCAGTGCAGAGGTGCTGTTGCATGCTTTTGTCTCTAGTCGCCTAGACCAGTGGTTCTCAAACTTTTCATACTGAGTACCACCTGAGAAACTCTTTAGCGGTCCAAGTACCACTGAGATTATCGCGTGAGCTGGCGGTTTCTTTTCCTCGACCTAGTTTCCGCAACAATGTTTGATTTTTTTGATTTTTTTTTTGCCACGGGTTGAAGAAGGATGTGCACGAGTGGAAAAACACATTGCACTTTCACTTGTTTTATGTCACTCTCGTTTCAAGGAAGACCGTGTGTTGTGTGCATTCTGATGCACACAACAGGTTTTTTTGTGACTTAAAATGTGAAAATGTATGTATGTATATGTATAATGCAAAAAAATACCCCCGCATACCACCGTGAGCTTGCTCACATACCACTGGTGGTACTTGTACCACTGGCCTAGACTATTGTAACACCCTGCTCTCTGGTCTTCCAAAAAAGACCACTAATGACCTACAACTCTTACAAAAACTCTGATCGGGTGCTGACGAGGACCAGAGGGTGGGAACACATTACTCCAATCCTGAAATCTTTGCACTGTCTCCCTGTCCCTTTCAGAATTGACTTCAAAATACTTCTACTGGTTTTCAAATGTGTTAACAAACTCGCACCTCTGTACTTGGCTGATCTGATTGTACCATATCACCCGACGCGGAACCTGAGGTCCAGCCGCGCAGGGCTCATAGTAGTCCCACGAGTTAACTCCGCGTTTAGCTTCTATGGCCCTAGACTATGGAATGGTCTTCCGGAAGCCCTCAGGGCAGTGGAGACTGTGGATGTTTTTAAGAAGAAGCTCAAGACACATCTCTTCGACCTAGCTTATAACTAAGATGTTACCGTCATTGATACATCAGCCCACTGTATTTGTTTGTGTGTGTGTGTGTGTGTGTGTCCATGGTTGAGTGTGTGCTAGTTTGTGTTGGGAGGCTGTAGGTAAGGTTGTTCTGTTCAATGTTCTGTTTCTGTAAAGCACTTTGTGTTGCACTGCATGAAAAGTGCTATACAAAGAAATAAAGTTTGAGTTTGTCTGTTGTCTCTTGCAGAAGGAGCTGTGTAACATGATCCTGGATTGCTGTGCCCAGCAAAGAACATATGAAAAATTCTTTGGTCTGCTGGCCGGGGTGAGTTGCAGGGCTGTCAATCTTCGCTCAGAATAGCATTCGAAATTGTAATTATTTTCATTGAAAAAAGTGACCAATGGTTGGATTTGGCAGTATTTTTTTTGTTTTGTTTACTATTTTAGCTTGTATAGACGAGTTTTCCCGCAGAATACAGGGTGCTGGCATTTTGTCCCGCCGGGATGAAACACACTTCCGGTGCCTTATTGTTGCCTATGACAACTCTGGTACTGGACCGAGGTCCGAGCACACAAAAACCAGTGCTAAACTAGGTGTTGCTCTGTGACCAGTTACACATCACCTCACTCGCTCCGTTCATAATTTTTTATAAATATTGATGAACTACGGTCAAAGTCCGACTTAAAGTTACTCACCTAAATGACACCGAACATGACGTTTAGACATTGGAAGTACCCGCAGAACTCGTCTATATATGTGTGTAAATGCGGCCTTGCATGTGCAAATCCTTGGGAACATGGGGACGATTCAATCATGTCCTGATTTAATTTTGTATTTAGTATAGTAGTAGCCTGGCAAGTCAGAACCAACAAATCGTCCAGACACAGAACTAGACAGTCCTGTGGGTCTGGACCAACCAGGCAGACAAATTAGATCATCGCCCAAATTCAGTTGGGCTTTGTTCGAATCGAGACATGGGCCTCGACGCCACTTGTCACACCTACTGCTCTGCGATTTGATAACTTTATTAGATTGACACTTCTTTGATACTTTTTTTCGAGCCAGATTAATCCAGACGCAATGATCGTTTTAGTCGTGTGCGATGTGTGGACGATTCATTTGTTTTGGCTTGCCAGACTAGTATAGTAATACAAATTCTGTAACAGAAGCATTAGCTGCAGCCACGTCTCCAAGGAGGTGGACTGAAAGGCGGCCCCTAGTAGCGCTGCAACTAAGGATTATTTTAATAATCGATTAGTTGTCGATTATTTTAACGATTAGTCGATTAATCGGTTAGAAAATCCCCAAAATATTAACACTGATCAACAATTGCAAGATATAAATCTTGTTAACTTCAAATCCAGTCAAATTTGCTTCTTCTTAACCAACAGATGTACAAGTTATTTTCTCAGAGACAAACTTGATACAACTTATATCGTAATATTTAGATTTTTTTAATCATATTTGATTTTCTTTTTTTTGCCTTTTTTCCATCACTTATGACCATTTAATATTCAAATATGATTTATTAATATCAATTTTGATTGGACCAATGACAATGATTCGATTTCTTGGCGATTATCGATTATTACATTCGTTGCCGATTCATTCTATAATCGATTAGTCATCGATTAATCGACTAATCGCAGCCCTAGCCCCTATTCATGCTCAAACCTTGTTCTTTATTCAACGTTTGTTTGAATATCAACGTTTGTGCTGCCAGGCCAATTGTGACTGTGTTTCTGGTAGTTCCAGACACTACAATAAGATAAAATGTGTGTGTCTGTGTAGAGATTCTGCCTGTTGAAGAAGGACTACATGGAGTCGTTTGAGGCCATCTTCGTTGAACAGTACGAGACGATCCACCGTCTGGAGACCAACAAACTACGCAACGTGGCTCGCCTCTTTTCTCACCTGCTCTATACGGACTCTATCCCCTGGAGTGTATGTACACACGCAGCACACAAACACACTTGTGACGGTGGACACAATTCTGGATATATTGGCAAATGGTGCGTTGTAAGCAAGTCATCTCCGACTCCTATGATCCTGGCTAGAGATTGCTCTAGATCAGGGCTGTGTCAACTACTTTGCTCAGAGGGCGCGCTTCAGTAATCTCCGGCCTATTTGTACATCTTGTCACGACACGAAAACCCTTTTTTTGTGTTGGCAAATCTTATTACCGACACGTCGTGCATGCATACAATACAATACCAACTGGTCATCTGCACTCTGCACCGCAGACAGTTTAACGAGGTCAACAACATTATTCTCAGTACTAGAGTACCAGTCAGTACCAGACCTTCGCCACATCAGTCCCCCCCTATGGGGAAAACATGATGGGACTAATATCTCACATTTGCTTGAGAAGGGTGACCTGCTGAGGGTTCATTTTTTGTTCCAATTTTTGCTGTGCTCCAGGTTTTGGCGTGCATAAAGGTGAGTGAGGAGACCACCACATCATCCAGCCGTATCTTTGTCAAGATCCTTTTCCAGGAGCTGTGTGCCTTCATGGGACTACCGCGCCTCAACCAGCGCCTCAAAGATGTGTAAGTAGCACCATAGTTATTAAGTTGCAACATTAAAATATTAAAAACGTTAGTTGCTTTGGTGTTTGCATAGCCTGGCAAGCCAGAACCAACGAATCGGCAGGACGGTCTGGTCGGTCTGGATTAGGGATGGGCATTTGGTTAAAATGTATTGGTCGACCACCGAGGGAATTAACAATCAATTGATCGATTAACCTTTTTTTTATTACATCTTTTTTTGTTAGCAATAAAAAGTTAATTGGTTAACACAAGTTAAAACGTACAATCACACGCTCCCTCAACCCTCTTTGCCCCAAAAAGCAGAAGATTCGCGAACTCGCGACACTGCGGGCGCTGCGGTAGACGCAGCGCCACTAACATGGATGGGATCGCGTTAGGCGCGGTGTCCATAACCACTCGGCCAACGAAGACCCCATGAAATGCAGTATTAATAGTTTAATTGAGACGCAATGCAATAATTAGGAGAGATTGTGAGAATTAATCATTCAAATGACTTGAAACATTGAACTAATCTCATGTATTTCCATCATCATTTTTTTTTTTTAACCGTCAACCGAGTCTCATGGAGTAGAAAAGTATTGTAGACTGAAAATTATAAAAAGTTACATATTGAGTTGAGGGAAATTATAAAAAGCAATAACGCATTAAGAATGATTTCATTTTAATATTTTATTGTTTAGGTGATTGGGGTGGTAACTGTAGACTAGTTAATTATAGACTGCATGTAAAAATTACAGCGATAACTCAACCTTTTTTACAAACTGGTTGACGATTGACCAACAGCACTATTGACCAACAGCACTTTTGTTTCAGGTTTTTTACTTTCTTTTACAGCTTTAAAATTTGGTTATCGGTATCGGTCCAACAAGCAAAATATCGGACATCGTCCAAAAACTCATATCGGTTTGTCTCTAGTCCAAATCTTGAACGGTCGATTAACTGTGCCCATCCTTTGTCAGGATCAACCAGGCAGACCTTAACGAGGTCAATGATATTATGATACAATATTAGATTGTCGTCCACGTTTTGGCGATCCCACCGTTCCCCCGTTAAAGCGGTCGCTGTTCAAATTGAACGATGACGTTGACAATATGTGGGTTTTTAAAAATCCATATTTCTGTGTTTTGTAGCACCCTCCAGATGTTCTTTGAAGGCCTGTTTCCCCGTGACAACCCACGCAACACCCGGTTTGCCATCAACTTCTTCACCTCTATTGGTCTGGGCGGCTTAACGTAAGTGACATGATCCGTCATGCAGTACAGTATTTGTGTTCTCCATCTTGTTGGCACCTTACTGTGCATGCTCGGGCTGGTTGTTATTTCAAATTGTGTGGTTTTAAAAATATAATATTTTAAAATTAGGCTACAAATATGTGGTTGTTATGTATGGATGTGTGTGTGTGTTGGTTTGAAATATAAAATGGAGTGATACTGATTGTTGTGTAGGGCTGCAATCGATTCATCGTTGAATCGATTATAAAATTAATCAGCAACTAATTTAATAATCGATAATTGCCAAGGACTTGAATCATTGTTATTGTCTGCAGTTTTGTGCTTAAACTGCCCTCTATTGGTTCAAGCAAATTCAATATTAATCAATTGTTTCTGAAAATATGAAATGAAATATGATGTGCATTTGCTGCTTATGAAGGACCTAATTTGACAATATTTCAACTCGACAAGATGGATTTCTGGTAATTGTTACTTACTGTGAATATATTGGGATTTTTTTTTCTGACGAAAAAATATCTAACCTATTAATCGACTATTAAAATAATCGTTTGCTGTAGCTCTATTGTTGTGTGCCAATAACAATATTTCAATCAAACAGCGACGTCTGTGTGCCTTTCCTGGGACGAAATGTGTCATTGGCCGTCAGCCCGTGACGCACTTTCTCGTTTTGTTGGTCATGCAGCGACGAGCTCCGTGACCACCTGAGAAACGCGCCCAAGATGATCATGACTCAGAAGCAAGACGTAGAGTCGTCGGACCCCTCAGACTCTTCCAGCGACTCTGATGATTCAGATTCGTCCAGTGACTCGTCCTCCAGCAGCAGCAGCAGTAGCAGCAGCAGCAGCAGTTCAGGTAGGTCGGCGATCGCCTGAGTCCCTTAAGGGGACATGGAAAAAAAAGCTTTTCTGTGTTTGATTTGGCATTCACAATAAATCAAATAAAATCAAACTTTATTTATATAGCACTTTTCATGCAGAGCAATTCAAAGTGCTTTATAGCAACACAAAGCAAAACAACGAGAATAACATAAAGGGAACATTTGACCCCACCCTTCCAAACCCATTAAAACAACCATACCCACATACAAATGCAAGAGCACACACACACAGGCAATGGATTTGTCATTAAAATGATAGACATGGCTTGGCACCGAGGATGTACAGCAAGAGGAAACACTGGAGTACTAATGACAAAAGGATTTTAGTATAAGAAAATAAAGACCTAAAAACAACATAAATATTTACCAGTATAGTAATAAAATGATAGTAGTGGTAATAATAAATAAATAAATACATAATAAAAACGAACTAAAACGCTGTTAAAATGAAAGCAAAGACTAGTAAATAAATAAATAGCTAATATAATAAATAGATATGTGGCGACCAAGTGCCAGTGTACTCAGTTAAAAGCTAGGTTACATAAATGTGTCTTAAGTTTCCTCTTAAAAATATCAACCGTCTAAAGCAGGACTATTATACCATACAAAATATTATGGTCCTCCCTGCCAGTGCTTTCCCCAGATTTCATAAATCATTTGTCACTATAACATGTTCAGAAATTGCCGCTTATCTGTAAATTACATATGCATACGCATTATCTCCCGCTAGTATATTAGTATGAAACTGCGTCCCTAATTTAATGTTCAAAACTTGATAATATAGCGCGCCATGTGGAAATATAATTTGCATATGTATGTAAGCACAATAGAAGGATGTGTTTCGGACGTATGAATTGTTTCCGAGCTTGGCTCTGAGGCCGATTGGATGTGCACACACGCGCCTGTGTTGATGAGCACGGTCACTGGCGAATAAATTGATCCTTTTACTACGTGAAATACAGAATTCGTAGTTTTAATTCAAAATAATGATTTGAATTATTGAAATATAACATTAGTTTACATATAATATTTGATTTTAATGTTTGGTGATGTTGGAGTAGTAACTATTGAACTAGACATATTTTATTTTAATATACAAATTGTGTTTTTATATTTTATTTTAATATACAAATTGTGTTTTTATATCAAATGTACACACACATATATGTATATATATGTATGTATGTATGTATGTATTTGCACACAGATTTTATTTAATAGAAAATAACACGTTTTAAAATATTTAAGGGGAAAAAAGCGAGAGAAAAAAGACTTGGATCGGCCGATCCCTAAAATCAAAGGATCGGATCGGAAGCAAAAAAACGTGATCGGTGCACCCCTAATTATGTTTCAGAATCTGATTCGGACAAGAAGAAGAAGAAGAAAAAGGTCAAGAGCAGCTCTACCAACAAGAAAAAGAAGTCTCCCAAGAAGAAGTCGAAGAAGAAGAAAGCGGCCAGCAGCAGCAGCAGCAGTGAGAAAGACGAAGAGGAGGACTTTGGCGGCTGGGGCCTGGGCAAGCGCCCCTCTCCACCAGCACACCTGAAGCAGCGCACACGCGAACTGGAACAGCGCGAGCAGGCCCGCCGGAGGGGAGAGCCAGAAGCAGACATGGAGGTTGACCACAGGAAAGAGAGAGACAGGGAAAGACAGAGAGCTAGGGTCGTTGCGGCGGAGGATACTTACGTCTATCGGGAGAAGAGGCGGGAAAGGGACGCGAGTACCGAGCGGGACAGAAGATTAGACGGCGAGCGGAGGAGGGAACCGTTGAACGGTGCCGACAGAGGGCCAGAGAGGAGGAGGGGGGAGAAGGAGAGGAGGAACGAAAGGGAGCGGAGCCCGGAAAGGGAGACTGAGAGGAGGAAAGAGCGGGACAGAGAGAGGAGACGGGAGAGGAGCGTGGAGGCTATTAGGGAGAAGAGTGGGAGAGAGGATAGAGAGAGGAACAAAGAAAACAGAGATAGAAACCGACACAGATAGCGGACATAATCGAGTTAATAATCCATGCCGAGCCCCTGCCATTCAACCCCCCGAGGTTTTTTTTTTTTTTTTATGTTGTGTTAAATGTTTATTATTAAAGATGATTTCACTGCTATAAACTTTTCTTTTCTATGGGTTATTACCTCCTCAAAAGAGGCTTTCTTTATCTTTTCTCAGAAAAGATAAAAAATTACATCATGTTGTTTAGTGCAAATTCACACCTTTTTTCGGTGTCGGTGCCAATTTTCCATCTTCTATTGGACATGATAAGTCGGAAACTGGGTTGTAGCGATCGGAGGTAGACATCGCAGACAACCCGACCAGGGGAAGAGAACTCGGCGGCACTACGGGCGCTGTGACCGAAAGCACAGTGCCGTTACTATGAATGGGGGCGTGTTGGGTGCGTCTTTAACCACTCTGCCAACAATTCATTATTCAGTACAATATTTTTTTTCCAGAAATCATCAAAATCAAATTTACATGGATGGCATCAGCACAAATCCCCAAATAACTATGTTTCAATTCTTGAGCGATTGGTGATCTTCATTTTTTGCAGACTAATTTCATAATAGGTTGACTACTCATTACGCTAGGTTTCCACTAGAGTCACTGAATGGAGCTGCACACGCGTTTGCTGTGCATGTGCGCGTGTGTTTGTCTGTGCGCCGGACCGGGATGAGTTCAAAAAGACAGAGAAAAAGGGGAAAGATAGAAGTGAACACACAACAAACGCGTGCGCACGAGGCCGCTTCTGTAAAACATTTGAATATATATATTATTTTGCCTTTGATGCGCTGGGGCGCACAGTCCACCGATTGCTCAGCGCTGCTGTCAATCACTGAGCTCAGGGACCCGCCGTACGGCATGTGCGGAAAAAATCTAAATGATTTTCTGGTCCGTACGGTAGTGGACGTTACGGTTTCCATACGGAGTTCAATGTAGTGGAGCATACCACGACGGTGACAACACGTTTGTTTTGCTCACGGAATCCGTACGGGAAAAAAAAACTAGTGGAAACCTAGCGCTACTCTCCTGGTGCCCATACGGTTCTTCACTACAATGCAAATCAATTAAAGGTTTTCTGTCAATTTTATTACTGGAGGTATTATTGTTTACCAAGGTACTTTCAATTAATGTATAACCATTCTAATACTGGCCAAGCATAGTCCATGTCCTTTTCATGAATAGCCCGTATACTATGTTGTCTCTAAGAATCTTGTTTTCCATGAAAGTAGGGCTGCAACAATTAGTCGATTTAATCGACGACTAATCGATAATCGCCAACGAGTTGAATCATTGTTATTCTCAGCAGTTTTTTTGTTAACACCACCACCTATTCATAATTATTCAACACTTGCTAAAAAATAGGAATAATACCATGAAAATATTAGCATATACATTAATTGTAATGAGTTTGTGGCTGAGTAGGTAATTAAGCTGTTGTACATTAGTTGGCCGTTGTGAATCAAAATTGACATTTCAATTTTACAGCATTAAATTCTTATTCGCATTGAATATTTTGGGGATTTTTCCAAGGAAAATTATCCAACCGATACGTCGATTTAATCGTTTGAATAAGCGCCAACTAATCGACTATTAAAATAATCGTTAGTTGCAGCCCTACATCAAAGCAAGATCAAGTGTGTTTTGTCTATCGAACTGCCAGGAACACAAAGCTGTAGGACATTTGACAGAACAGTCGGTTCATTTCGAATGAATTTGAGTCTGATATAATACTTGACTCACAACTTGAAATTGGGACAATGACATGAACAGTACCTTAAACAAAGGAATCGTCCACGCCTGCGACTAGAACGATCATTGGGTCTGGATAAAGCAGGTTCCAAAAAGGTGTGTCAAATTGAGTTAACAAATCACAGCAGTACCGTATTCTCCGCACTAGTTAGGCGCACCGGATCATAAGGCGCACCAAGATAAACTGGATTGATAAATCCCATTCGCAATACCTCAATAGACAAGTTCGGGGGTACTTCCGGTGTCTGGATGTCACGTCCGGTGTCATTTAGTTCGCTGTGTTTTTGGCTATTTTTTCAACATGTATATTCGGCGGTAACACACACCTACAGGGTTATTTAAAACGGATGGTGGTAACTTGCGGTGTGCTATTCATCACCCAAATGCTGTTGTGCGGATCTGTGACCCACAAAGGCATGATTTCATAATCAGTGCAACTTTTTCCATTTTCTCATTCCTTTTTGAATAACTAGTAGAAGCAGCGAGCCACTCGACCACTCTGTGAGTAACTTTAAGTCGGATTTTGACTGTATTTGATCAATATTTATACAAAATTATGAACGGAGTGGGTGGTGTGATGTGTAACTGGTCACATCTAGTGGTCGGATTTTGTGTGCTCGGACCTCGGTCCAGTACCAGAGTCAGCATAGGCAACAATAACTGTGTGTTCAAACCAAACGCGAATTGGGCTTCCAGAGCGAATAAATTACATGTACAGTAAACAGTTAGGATCCACGCCCCGCGAATTGGGCTTCTTGGGCGAATTGAGCAGCGCCAATTGGGCGTCAGGCGCTATCACTTTGCCTATACCGCGCCGCCGCTGCCGCGTCAGGTCATGTGACTTGAGCCAAGCAGTCCCTCAGCAAACAACAGCAGAGAGGGGGCTGACACTGCTGAGCGGGGGAAACTACACCGAGGGACTGGTCGAAGGCGTTCGGGTCGGGAATGGGAGGTGGCCGCGTAGCAGCGAGAGTTTTGCTCCGGCCGGGGGTGAGAGTGCTTGTTGTCGTCCGCACCACCGTCCCTCCACCTGGGAGCTCCAGGAGGGAGTGACGGGTGGCCGTGCGCTTTCATTACGAGCCGGTCGGCCGGCCGCCCCCTCCCTTTTCCCTCTCCGACACAAGTGTATTGTTTTTACTAATATTAAAGGTTAAACCGGGCCCGCCGTAACAGATAAATAATTATATTCCCTGCGCTTGACAGCGGACCACCGGTGTTTAGCAAATGCGTTCCTGTGGTGTTACGAGTCGGCACATCCTAGTTAATGCGCCTACTGGATTGGTCAAATGCAGTAACGTTCTCTAATGGACCAATCTGATAACTGCATTACCTCGGACGCGCCGACTCGGAGAGTAAATGGCTGCGCTCTCCGGCTCTCGGGAGCCGGGAGGACAGATGGAAGAGCCGGCCACAAACAGCGAAGCGAGCGGCCGGTCACGGGAAATAATCCCGCTTCCATGTGTGTGGGGGAGGGGGGCACGGAAGAGGCCCCCCACGGAAGAGATCACATGCACAACAAACGTCTTTGCAGTTACCGCCGCACGTCATGTTTGCCTTTCTGCTTCGGCGGCGGTGACTGCATAGGCGTGTTGGGAAGCGGAGAGGGAGAAAGATGGAGAAGCTTTAAAAGTTGGGAGAGTTTGAAAGTGTCTGGGAAGAGGAAATTGATCGAGATCCCGTGTGTCAG
>OMKY01231781.1:0-11900 GCA_900302395.1 Bregmaceros cantori | reverse complement strand
AAATACATTTTTTTTTTGCAATGAAAGCCAATCAGCCGTACTAGTCAAAAAAACGCCATAACGCGTCTTTAGCACTGAAAGAGTTAATAGTAGGTTGATCGATGTGGTCGATTATATCGGGCAAATGTAGGTGCCATGAAGATTGAAGGTTGGCATCGGTCATCACTTGGCCGATTGAATGCAGATTAATGTCTACCAAGTGCTTATCAGCGTGACCAATTCCTCAATAACCTGACCTGAAAATCTCATACCGATGGGGTCCTAATTAACAGTGATTTAATAATAGAGTGTTCACTCACAGACACTACTTCTCCCTTTGTGATGCTCAGCTCCTTGTCATTTCTGGCCGTGAAGTCGTACAAGACACGCATGTAGGTCGGGTTGACCTCTTCTGGTCTGGAAGAATAGGAACAACAACAATTAGTGTAGATGTAGGTCGGGTTGACGTCCTCTGGTCTGGAAGAATAGGAACAACAATTAGTGTAGATGTAGGTCGGGTTGACGTCCTCTGGTCTGGAAGAATAGGAACAACAATTAGTGTAGATGTAGGTCGGGTTGACGTCCTCTGGTCTGGAAGAATAGGAACAACAATTAGTGTAGATGTAGGTCGGGTTGACCTCCAATTTTAGGCTTCTGTGATGAAACATCAAATCTATCGTTGTGTCTCAAATGAATGGTACACTTGTGCACTTTGTGCACTATGCTTGAGTACGTAGGACACTGTCCAGAGTTTTGAGTTAAATTTCCGTGTAGTGAATGTGTGGAGATGCTGGCCTGAGAATGGAAACAATGGTCACTGTGTGCACTAAACGGCCGCCGTGTCACGTAGGGAGATGGAATGAAGTTGACATTATAATGATAATAGAAAAGATTTTCGGCTAGCTCTCAGATAAACCACAGTGTTTCCAGTAATCTAGTCCATCAAAAGCTGTCACGGCTCCTGGTGGTAGCTATTAGAACTACCATTGAACATACAGTATGGAAGTATAGATGTATGGTTGCATGTTAAAGGTGTGTGCTTGGTGTACTGGATTTAACGCCTACTAGGCTTTAAGCCCAAGGATAATGTTGTTTGAACTCTCACAAAACGCCAGAGCTACTGGCAGAATAATGTGAACATGAATGGAGACTCACAATAATAATTTAGATCAATACAGACAGACCACATATGCAACTTGATTCGATCGGACCGACCAGCTGATCTCATGTTACACGATTAATTTGTAGGAGTGTATAGCGACTTGAGGCGGTCGCTAACTCGTGCTTTAATCATTGATCAACCGGCCCTTCTCCAAACAATGAGGATTGGAGAAGAGTCTACAGAGTTGTTGAATTGCACATTATGGTAAGCTGAATTGACGATAGCAAACGGATATACAGACAGGTGTGGCAAAGATCACTTTTAGCATTAACACCTGCCTGTCGGCAGAAACCATAACCGCAACGTTTTAAAAGGCAGAGTGGTTAACTATTGGATGGTGAAATAGCATGATACTCAGCCTCTGGTCCAAGATAATGCAAGCAGGCCGAGTCAAACACAGCCTGCAGTATAAATAGAGAAGCTACAGTTGCTAGCCGTTAGCAATAGCTCTTCCTCGTAGCTTCCTGTACAGAGATCCGCGCCCAGCGCTTTACTGAGCAGTATTGTCCCCATCGCTAATCTCTGTTAAGTGGTGCAAGTGCCACGGGTAACAACAGCTAGCTGATTTAGCTCTTTTAGCGCAAGAAGAAAGCGGCCTAAAATTAATAAAGCACTGGTTGCCTTACAAGTTCGTACTGATTCATTAAGGACTGTATACATGGTTAAAAGAATATCAGGTGGGCACTTAACCAATCAAACAGTTTGTTGGTAAGTCAAAGTCATTCAGCCAATCATAGGACTTGTTTGAGCAAAGACAGGAGAGAGATTCTTGTGATGCCATCGCAAGAACAGCATTGATCAGTAAGGCATGGCCTCAAACAGTCTCCATGGTAACGCTAGGGAGCCGAGCACTGGGGCAGGTTGTGTGTGAAAGTCTGTGAGGCAAGACTTTCACACACAACCTGCAGAGAGAGAAGAGAGGACGATCTGTGGGGATAAACCAACATATTTCTGAATAATAATTACCTGCACTGGGGCGGAGCTGTGGAGCAGGTTATGTTTTTGGTCGCGTTGGTTTGTCCCCGGTATAACTGAAAAAGTTGAGCACGGATCTGGATGAAATTTTGCAGAGTTGTTGGAATTGGAAATGTTGAAAGAAAGAAGTGATTAAATGTTGGTGCATTTCTGTAGCCTATAAGTAACATGATAGTCTTACTTCATTATTATTAACGGGTGAACGATCCCCGTTCTCCGTAGTGACGTCACACGTGGCCGCGTCTCTCGCACCTGGCCCGAGCAACATAATCAGTTCCTTACCTGGTTAGTGCACGGGGTGGTCAATGACATGTTTCCATGTACAAATCTGACTGATTGCTTAGGTCCAACAGCGTCAGCTTCCTAACATATTACAAACGGGAACGTGCATGTTTAACATGCCATCTGTGTGATGTGCGATGCGTGGGCGATGCGTTGGTTCTGGCTCACCAGGCTACAACTACTACTTTTATTTGTACTAAGTAGATTTTTTAAAAGCTATTTTTTCCGGCATCAGTGCCGTTTTTCCATCTTTATTGGATAGGATTAGTCGGAAACTGGGTTGAAGAGATCGAGGGTAGACATTGCAGACAAGTGGACGAGTGTAATCGAACTTGCGACACTGCGGACGCTGCGGTAGACACAGCACCACTAACATGAATGGGGTCACGACTAAGTAGATTATTAATATCTATTTTTGCGCACCGGTGGCGGTAGGGATATGTATAGTGTGAATGAGCCAGTAGGGGGCGGTAATGATGGTAGGTGGTAGGGATATGTATGGTGTGAATGAGCCAGTAGGGGGCAGTAATGATGGTAGGTGGTAGGGATATGTATAGTGTGAATGATTATTAATATCTATTTTTGCGCACCGGTGGCGGTAGGGATATGTATAGTGTGAATGAGCCAGTAGGGGGCGGTAATGATGGTAGGTGGTAGGGATATGTATAGTGTGAATGAACCAGTTGGAGGCGGTAATGATGGTAGGGATATGTGTAACAGCTTGCACCGTTCCTAATCCGTTCTGTGTGCGCGCGCGACTCACCACATCTTAAGACAGGGGCCAGGAGCAGTCGAGATGGGGCCGCCTTGGCGGCTGGCGGTCCACAGGCTGGCGCACTCAGAGCCCCACCGCGGACGGTTGGCGCCCTCCCGCCCCACCCACCAGCCCTCCCATAGGCCTGGTCTAGATAGCAGTGACGGAAGTACGGCCCTGGCCAGCCCTCCCGTGGTTGCTCTCGTGATGAGTTCAAATTATATGAAAATAAAATAATAAAACTTAAAATGAACTGAAAGCGACTTCAGCCAGAAGGAGGCTGAACTAAAATCTAATAGAGCTTGTCTGAGCTAACACTCAAACGGAATGTGGCGCAATACGTTCCACCAGACGCGGAATACTAGCCACAAAAGGATAACTGTATTAATAGTTGAAAGATTTCTCACTCACACATGCAGCGCCGGCACAACACCACGCTTCACGCACACACGCTTCACGCACACACGCCAACGCCACATATCACATGCAATTAAATTGAACTGTCGTACCGATTATCTAACACTCCGGCAATCAGTCCCCTAACACAGAAGAACTCGCTCCCCCCTAGGTTAAGGAGTGGATGCAGCGCAATGTCACACACACCAAAAACAACATTGAGATAGTAAACGCACTATACTAAACGCTATACTAGGATTACTCTAAGGCTATGGTTACAGTAACTAACGTGCAAGTAATATCTGAAGTTATAACCCGAACCCCCACCAACCGCCACGCGGTAGCTGTCCAATCCGACGCAATCCGGCAGCCGCCAGGCGATGTCCGTCGGGAACTCTCAGAAACTCGGCGCTTGCCGAACCGCTGGACTCCAGAAGGCAAACCGCCGGAATCCCCTTGCTACGCAATATATACTTTTAATAAAAAAACAAGAAAATAGCCTTTCGCTGGCAACGCTCTCGCGGAAACGCCACACGACCTTGACGCCGTCCTTCCGATGCCACGCTCTCTCGGAGATTACTTCCGTTTCCGAATTTTGGGGAGGGTGTGTCATCCAGGTGTGCTACCTGCAAATCCGTCCCCTCTACATATGTATAGTGTGAATGAGCCAGTTGGAGGCGGTAATGATGGTAGGGATATGTATAGTGTGAATGAGCCAGTTGGAGGCGGTAATGATGGTAGGGATATGTATAGTGTGAATGAGCCAGTTGGAGGCGGTAATGATGGTAGGGATATGTATAGTGTGAATGAGCCAGTTGGAGGCGGTAATGATGGTAGGGATATGTATAGTCTGAATGAGCCAGTTGGAGGCGGTAATGATGGTAGGGATATGTATAGTGTGAATGAGCCAGTTGGAGGCGGTAATGCCAAAGAGTGAAGAATGACAAGAGCGCACATGGGCCTGTATTATGGGAGACAGTCATTAGGTGTCGCCGCTGAACCTTAAGTGAAGTAAGTTAGGCTCGGTTTTTGTAAAACTAGCATTGAAAAAGTGCATTTTATATACAAATGTATTTTTTTACTTTGTACTTTATACTTGGACAAATACTTTTAAGTACATTTTAGAGCCTGTACTTTTTACTTTCAAAAATACTTTTTGAGTATGTTTCTGAGCCTGTACTTTTCACTCTACTCGAGTAGACATTTGGATCAGTACTTTGTAGTTGTACTCGAGTTGTTTTTTCCACAAATGTATTTTACCATCTCTGAGCATGGGAAACACTGGAAGAGAAATGTATACATACATACATTGTCAATCATCATCAATCAACACTTTTTAAGGGAAGAAATATACTTTTCCCGGTTCCGTTTGTAATAGTTAGGAAGCTGACGGTGTTGGACCGAACCAATCACTCAGATATTTACATGGAAACATGTCATTGACCACCCCGTGCACTAACCAGGTAAGGAACTGATTATCTTGCTTGGGGCAGGTGTAAGAGATGTGGCCGTGCGTGACGTCAACGGGGATCGTTCACCCGTTACTAATAATGAAGTATGACTATTGTTACTTATAGGCTACAGAAATGCACCAAAATGTAATCACTTCTTTCTTTTGTCATTTCCAACAACAATTTAATCCAAATCCGTGCTCATCTTTTTCAGTTATCCAGGGGACAAACCAACGTGACCAAAAACATAACCTGCCCTGCGGCTCCTCCCTGGTGCAGATAAAAAGATACACAATTGAAGGTACAAAGTATTTTGAGTACATTTATTATGCTCTAAAGTGGAACATCATCAACTATTTGGACATGTGTAGTGGGAGTGGAACGGTCATATTTGAAGCGTTGCGTTGTGTGTGTAGTTATGTTGCAGCCAGTGGTGGACAGGCTACAGGGCACAACGGGCATTTTCCCCGTGGGCCGACGCCCCTAGAGGGCCGGTGATGTTGCATTTTATTTATATTTATAGTGGTAAAAATGACCGCCGGCGGCCCACTATTTCACCTGCCGGCGGCCCACTATTTCACCTGCCGGCGGCCCACTATTTCACCCGCCGGCCTTAACACAGTAAACGGTAGGCTCTATTTGGGCCGCTTCTAGTGGTCTCTTGGGCCCACTGCACCCTGAAGGAGGGTACAAGTCTTTACACTAAAACGTAACACAAGCTAAGAAGTGATTATTTAATACGTTTTAAAAACATTTTGAGTTCATTTCAGAGCATGACAGCCTGTATTTAAGTAGGTCATTGAATCCAATAAACAATTGAACGTTAAGTCACCACACATTGTTTTTTGAGTAAAAGTGTGCACCTTTTCCCCTTGGCCAGAGCGTTTGTGCATTTATAAGACATAAGTTATGTCAATTTCATGTCAGATGTGCTCCGCTAATTATGGGGGCCGGTCTATGTCAAAAATGTCCAGGCCGATTTCTCCTCCCAGTCCAGGCCTGGAGATATCCCTTCAGCATTCGGCACTGACGGCACCGACTGCATACCTCCAGTTTTCTCTTTCTCCCTTCATCTCCTTGCCTTTATCCTGTTCTCTTCCTTTCTACCCCCTGTAGCAATGTGGTGCAGCGTTGTAGAGGACAGTGGCTTAGCATTTATATATGTTGAGCTCTGATACAGTAAGCATAATATGTGCACATTAGTAAATATTTAAAGAGCTGTGTGTATGAATGATGCATTTGCCCTCATTTTAAATTAAACTGTGCAAGAGGATATATATCACAGTCAACCCCATACACCCAGTGGTGTGTGTATCTGTGTAACATGTTTTTGGAATGCATAACGACCTGCGGGTCTAATATTTTCACAGATCTCTTTGAATTATGTCTCGGTATACATAGGTGTAAAAAGACAATATGCCTTTTATGGCTTTGCGAATACAAATAGCTCATAGTCACATTTTATCTCATGGTTGCTTAGTTATTTTCACTCTCGCTTCACAGCCATGTTGGATGGTTCCAGAGCGTGTGCAATATATCTGCGGAATTGGCACACAAATTCCACAGTCAGCATGCATATACAGGGGAAAGTTAGGAGGATTCTAAGGCCCGTGAGTAACAGGGGGCCCAGAATAAATATATAAATTAATTTAACAAGGGGTCCATTTGTACTTGTTTCTTATTCAAGACTGATGAAGGTTTTTAGATACCTCCACAGTTTTGGCTGCTGGGCTGCAGCCTTCTTCATGGAGTTGGCATCCTGTTGTCATGGTGACGCCGTAGCTATATCACTTCTTGTAGGCGTGCTCAGGCCAACGTTCCAGCCAGCCCGACTCTGCCCACCCCCGCGTGTGGGGGCCGTTGATGGAGTCCTTGTCATGCTTCCTAATCTTTTATTTATTTAAGACTGAATAAAGGAAGGTGGAAAATCAGTCATCTAAGCCACTTCTCTGCTACAAAAAAACTGAAGGCACAGTTCAACGCATCTCAGTTAAATTTAATTCAGATAAAGAAGAACACATTTTTAAAAACTCAATCACACACATCCCCACTCCTGTGATTGGCCGACCATGTTGCGTCACCCCCTCGGAGTGTGACCAATCGGTGACCAGCAAACGTGGACCACGGATGGCCACGTTCCTGACCCTCACCTCAGTGGGTCCTGAAACCTGGCCTGGCCGATTTGCGCTCATGAAGAAGCGATTTTCCGGGTGGACGTGCATGTGAACTGTGCCGTGCTGGCCTAATGTAAGCCAGTGGAAAGGGGGCTATAGTGTGCAGTGAATTCTTAACTTTTGCCAGCCATCCAGTAAAAGTAGCTGTCGTAAGGTTTAACTTGGTCGATTGGATCCTAGAGACGTGGTTACAGTAGTTGCAGAGTTGTTGTGGCCCTTTTGTGGTGGGATCCAGAATTTCTGGCGGCGCCCCTGAATCTGTACCAGAACAGGTCTCCTGGAAAGTTTGTTAAGAAATAAAAGTACACGTTATTGTTGTTTCTTGCAATCTCTGTAAGTACCTCAACACATACATGTAGGGCTGGGCTATTCAACTACTTTGCTCAGAGGGCCGCATTGTCAGAAGCCCAATGGGCCGCGGGCCGGAATTCACCATAAGAAATTTGAACCAAATGCCAATCTCCAATACATACTAAATAGAGTTGCCTTATAACAGTAAGGCGTTGGTTCGCTTTCCACCACCGACCTCTTGGCCCCAGGTCCGCTTCCCGCTTCCACTCCCCAATGACTTCCTGCATGGTGTATGTTATAGTTACTTCCTACATGGTGTATGTAATAGTTACTTCCTTCATGGTGTATGTAATAGTTACTTCCTGCATGGTGTATGTAATAGTTACTTCCTGCATGGTGTATGTAATAGTTACTTCCTGCATGGTGTATGTAATAGTTACTTCCTGCATGGTGTATGTAATAGTTACTTCCTGCATGGTGTATGTAATAGTTACTTCCTGCATGGTGTATGTAATAGTGGGCGGAAACGCCACCTCGTCAAGACAGCATCATCAAGTCTGTGTTAGCCCCTTCAGCAGACTGTAATTCCATCAGTAGTAGTGTGGGGGGGCTGTTTCAGCAGCTTGGCTGGCCATCGTCCAAGCTCACATACAATGAGCAGTGAGTGATGAATGCCTGCTGTTAAATACATCTGGCGCTAGGAGACCACACTTAACGCATGCTGCCCTTGACCTCACACCAACCCTGCGTGTGCTGTGTGTTTGCAAATGCCTGCACTGCTTTTTACCTTGAGGGAACGTTCCAGTCACATTAGGTGAGCAATAGCTTTAGCTCCACTCATTGATCCGGCCTCTGCAATTTCCATGTCAATCAGTATGACTCCACCCGTGCAAACACTGGCCACATGCCAGGCGCGTCCGATAATGCATTCCATTAGTATGGTTTGTGTTATGATTCGTATAGCTAATATGAATGAATATGGACTCAGTCAGAGAAAAGGTTGGATGCCTCTCCGGGTCATCCGTTTGATACAGAAAATCAAGAATCAAACACAAAACAATTGCCGCACACACTGTGCAAAAGGATAAACAAAACACCAGTGTACAGGTAAAGCGAGTCTCTGGACACAGTACTAATAAATGTTCATATTAAAATGAAAATGAATGAAATGGTGCTGCCCAGTAGCTCAGTCGGTTCAACAGAGCGCTGGAAAGAACGTATATGCCCCAATGGTGCGGTGAGTCGGTGGTTTGAATCTCGCCACCGACGTATTTCCTGCATGTCTGCCCTCCATCTCCACCCGTTTCCACTAACCCCAATAAATAAAGCTTGGAAAAAACAGCCTTAATGGGAAAAAAAAGATTTAAAAAAATATTATATTTTATGACTTTTAGATGACTTACCTAAATCATATAAATGTGACTGGTGTGCCACATGGCAGTGGGTGTAGAATTGTGGATACCTACTTAATGGATTTTGAAGGATTGTTTGGGGTGTTTTTAACTTACCATGGATCTATCCTTTAAAACATAGTCATTGCTATACAAGTTTTGGCTCCTTCTAGGGCTACGATTCTCACACTTTCGTAGCCCTAGAAGCAGCCAACTGAGAATCAGTGGATTCTCAGTTGGTACTCATACCGAGTACCAACTGAGAATCCACTGAGAATCCATTCCATAGGTTCAAGTATCACACCATGACTGATTTTAGACCAAGTGGACGAGCCAATGTGTCTTGTTGTCACTCTTCATTTTTCAAGGAAGCTGATTCAGGCAGTTGTCCTGTGCTGTGTGCAATTGAAGCCTGGTGAGCCAGAACCAATGCATCGTCCACGCATCGCACATCACTAGACGTTGGGTATTGGCGTTGTCCATGGAGCTAAACGTCTCAGCCACCTGATCATTCTGATGCATTGTATTTTTGCGATGAGCGGACGTTGAGTGTATGACTGCGAGAGGAAGCAATCTGAAAGCTCTGACTGTGCTGTGATCTAAGCAGGGATCGATGTAAATTATGGACACAAACATGCATGGATTGGCCCATGGCGAAATTTCCGCCGGCGCAAACATTGCACCTCGGGTGTGTAGTATAACATAGGCTTATTCATGTACAACAATTAGACTCGTGCTACACCGGGGAAACTGATCAATTCTCTGGGACGTACAGAACGTTTCGAGGGCGTCTGATGACACGTCACGCCAATTTTAGGTGCCGGATTTGGAACTCCGAAATCATGCACAAAAACTGGCGTAGGAAGGTTCATGCATAGAAGCGGACAGGTGTTTGATTTTTTAAATGTTTTTTCCAGCCCACTCAGGCTGTTTTTTTCCCAAGCTTTATTTATTAGGGTTAGTGGAAACAGGTGAAGATGGGGGGCAGACATGCTGGAAATGCGTCGGTGGTGGAATTCGGACCACCGACTCACCACGGCATTAAGGCATATGCATGCTTTCCAGTGCACTGCCTAACCGACTGAGCTACTGGGCAGCACCAGGTGGTTGATTTTTTCTGGCCTCACTGTTGGTGATGTTAGCTGGTCTTTGGTGATGGTATCTGGTCTCACACTGGATGTTAAGGGGTTGATCTGGGGCCCCCATGCTTTGGTCTACTGAAGATTTGGTGAGTCTCGGCCCCCCTCCAACTCAGAGGTATTGGTTTAGACAGTCGTCGGCCCGTTGCAAACACCCCGGGGTATCAACAGTCTCAGCGGATGCAGGGATTGAGACAAGGATGCCTTTGCGTTCAGCGAGGCGGGTCTCTTGAGAGACACAGGGCCTCTGCATTCAGCGAGGCTGGTTTCTTAATCCCTCTCTGGATCTGGTTGAGATCCTTTGTTGCATTTGCTGGATGCCCCGGGGGAAATATTAAACACAACACACACACACATACACACACACAATCACACACACTCTCACATACATACACACACAATCACACACACTCACACACACACACATATACACACATACATACACACACACACACACACACACACACACACACACACACAGTCTTAATCCAGGCCAAGTCCATCCTCCCCCTATTCTACAGTTTCCCTGGAGAGATGCTGGGCTGTAGTTCCTGGGTAGCGCTGGAGGAGGAGCAGTTTTGTGCTTAGTGTGGGAATCTAGCAGCCAGAATGCTGCTGTGATTTTTATAGTGAAACCTGGTCACACCGATAAGGCATAACAAGCATACAGTAAAATCCACAATGGTGGCAGACTGGTTAGGGAGCGTGTCCCACAGCAGCGCCCGCATGACGTTGTAACGCACCAAGATGAACATTAATATAATATTTAATATTAAAAATACAGGTTGTTTGTCAGGTTGTTGTCTATCAAAACATTCATCATGGTAATGAAAGTGCTCCCGGTGTCACGGTGTGCGGTGCGGTAACCGATCGCAATAACCGACCGTTTGGAAATTCAGGCGGTTACCTCAGCGGCAAAATATTTTACCGCGGTTTACCGTACACACCGGTTAACGTCACACCCCTACTCCCAACCAGACCCGGGGCATTCACCATTAGCGCGGGAAGAACCCGATACCAAATATGGCCCGGCTGGGCGTGAGTGAGTGTGATAATTCCCCCCCGAACAGCGCCATCTATGGCAACCATTCTGGAATGTGGCCATCGGTGGCCACATTTGCTGGTCGCTGATTGGTCACACTCCAAGGGGGTGACACAATGTGGCTGGCCAATCACAGGATGGGGGGCGTGTGCCATCCCCCCATCCCCCAGTTTGGCAGGCATCAATAGAACAAAGGTAGACAGGTATCACCTGCCACCAGTGGGGTGACACCACCTTCGTCTCCCTCCCCCCCACCACCAGCTGTACATGCTGAACAGTGGGCAAGCTAAGTGTTGTGTACTAATGTGTTAATAGGGAGGGGTGTCACGCGGCGGGGTGGGAGTGAGCACTGGCGTATCAAAATGGAGTGTTTAAAAAAGGGCACCGCGCCCTCATGGCCGCGTTAAGAACAGTGGAGACACGTTCCCATTTAAACTGAACTAAACTTAACTCAGATAAACTGTGTACCTTGAGTTTTTGGTAGTGGAGAAGTGGCTTAAACGACTTTACGACGAAACGATTCTAAAACTTTATGAGTTGAAACGATTCTAAACCTTTATGAGTGGTAGTTGTCGTTCCTTTATGAAACGATTCTAAACCTTTATGAGTGGTAGTTGTCGTTTCACTGACAACGAAATATTCTAAACCTTTATGAGTGGTAGTTGTCGTTTCACTGACAACGAAATATTCTAAACCTTTATGAGTGGTAGTTGTCGCTTCACTGATGATGAAACCATTGTAAACCTTTATGAGTGGTAGTTGTCGTTTCACTGACGACGAAACGATCCTAAACCTTTATGAGTGGTAGTTGTCGTTTCACTGTCAATCTCTTCTACACCAGCAGGCTCTCGCCTTTCTCCCCCC
>OMKY01231766.1:0-11531 GCA_900302395.1 Bregmaceros cantori | reverse complement strand
ATCTAACACACCAACAATGCAATATATTGGAAAACACGACGTCCTGTTAATAGGACTGCTGCATGCATGACGTACAGTGAAGTATACGTAACGTTAAGTGTCATTACCAGGCAGTAACGCATTACATTTACTCAGTTACAATTTTTTGTGTACTTTTTTACTTTTGGAGTACATTTTTCACAAGTTACTTTCTACTTTTACTCAAGTAAATTTGAGGTGAAAAAAAAATACTCAGTAAAAAGTACTCGGTACATTAACTCTGCCTTTAGCGACACCCGTTGGGAACTGTTGGCACATATGTTGATGTCATATCTCTCTCTCAGGCGCTCTCTCTCTCGCTCGCTCTCTTGGTGTCTCTCGCTCTCTCTCTCTCTCCCACTTGGTCTCTGTCTCTCTCTCGGGCGATCATTTTTTTTTTCATTCATTTTTTGAATTCATTTTTTAAACTGAAAGTTACTCAGTACTTTCGCTACTTAAGTAACTTTTTTGTGGAATACTTTTTTACTTTTACTTGAGTAACTATTTGGATGACTACTTTTTACTTTTACTTTATTAATATTTTGCTGTGGTAACAATACTTTTACTTGAGTAATTTTTATGGCTACTCTGCCCATATCTGGATATCACAATGTTTACAATATTAATAATGTCTCAGGGTAATAATCGTTTTGCCTGAACTGATAAATGGATTCATTGTCTGTGAAAATGGAATCGATCATCAAAATGATCGTTAATTGCAGCTCTACACGCCACGCTTCAACAACCCGCGGGCCTTGCGGGGCAGTGCGGGGCAGTGGCGGTCTCTACCAGCCCACCGTCTTAAAGTCTCTTCCTGCCTAAAGTGCCGGTGTTTCCTTCAGCCTTGATTGTTTCCACCTGGGGGGAATCAGACCTTAATGGCCGCCCAGGTGTTAATTGGTTTGAGCGACTGCTAACAGCAGAGGAACATGAGGAGCCCGTATTAGGCCGGGGGGGCATGTGGCCCGTAAATACGTCCGTGTGGCCTGAGTGCTGTCAAGCTTCATTTGGGCGCTCTCTGGCTTGTGTCGGCGACACGTGTGCACAGCACGGACGCACGTTTCTAACGGGGATTCTGGTTCGTTCTAGTCGACCGGATCATCTGAAGCACTTTGCACTCTTAACTTGGGATGCAGAGATGGCAAAAGTACCCACATTTCTTACTTAAGTAAGAGTAAAAAACATTTGTGAAAAAACAACTCGAGTAAGACTACAAAGTACTGATCCAAATATGTACTCGAGTAGAGTAAAAAGTACAGGCTCTGAAACATACTCAAAAAGTATTTTTGAGAGTAAAAAGTACAGGCTCTAAAATGTACTCAAAAGTATTTTTGAAACTATAAGTACAAAGTAGAAAAATGAAATTGTATATAAAATTCACTTTTTCACTGCTAGTTTTACAATGTTTGAATGTTTAAATAAATTGTTAAAAACTTTGCCTAACTTACTTCACTTAAGGTTCACAAATCCCACTGCCGGCTTTACCGCCCCCTACTGGCTCATTCACACTATTACATATCTCTACCACCTACCATCGGTGCACAAAAAAAAGTAACGAACCTGTGATGGGAAAAGTAAGGAGTAGAAATACAGATATTTCTGTTAAAAATCTACTCAGTACAAGTAAAAAGTCATCAGAGAAAAAAGTACTTCTAAAAGTACAGATACATGAAAAAACTACTTAAGTACAGTACTTGAGTATTTGTACTTCGTTACTTGCCATCTCTGTCGGGATGTCAAAATTTGGTTAATGCGTTATACATTTTATCCATGTCCTCTTTCAGTGGCGTAAACTTTAACAGATGGCCCACAGAAAAGGCATACTTGACAATATTCGTCGATATGTAGTAAAATTTTATTCCAAAAAATACCTTAAAAAGAAAAAAATGCTTTACTTCAAAAGCTATTAATCCATTATCAAATTAGCTCGTAACTAGTTAAATAATGAATTATCATCAATTGATCGGTTTCTCAACCGGTTGCTTAATCGCAGTGTGTTTTCTTAAAGAGCAGAAAAGAGAATTTCTAACCAATTCATGTTCATTGACTTATTTTCCATACAACTAACTGATAAGGAAATTGCATCCTCAATACTTGATATGAAATCCAAATAATTTATTTGGTGAGCAAAAATTGACAAAGCCACACAACCTCTCAGTGACCCCGTGTATCACCAAGCTAATCTTTTAAACAAATTTGACTCAGGGAAACATGTCACTGAAATTAATAACGCTGCCCATCCCCCCTTTTTTCACAGCAAATGTTGAACTTCCAGACTTTATAACGGATGTAACATCAGACCACAGTGAGCGTGGGCTAGTTTTGTTTGGATTAAGTTCAAGGTGAACGCTTGAGACAGCATGGGTTTTGATTTACAGCGAGGTATCCTGCCCACAATCTGTCATGGAACGCTGGATTCGCAGATGCAGCTCAAACCTTGAATTCAAATCAAGCGTTTTACACGACCGATTAGTCACTGTAATGCTTTGAGTTGTATTTATGTCTCATTGCTAATATCTGCGTGTGTATGTGGAATTACTGGACACATTTATTACTCAGTCTTTTGTTGTCAAACATTTTTTCTGCAATGTGCACATTGTTTTTTGTGTGCGTGCTTATTTTAGTATTTTAGTATTGTTTTGAAATAGTAATCGAGTATTCTGGCAAAACTTTAATTCTATTTCCATTAACAGGATAAAATGTTTTTGCAAGGTTTTGCAATTATGACTGTCATAAATTATAATGTAATTTGTTTAATTTTCTGCACAATCAACATTGCAATCGTTTTTCGTAAGACACATGCATTATTGTGTGTTGTGAAAAAAGGCACACATTTTAAAAATGTTCTAGGAATTTGAGAAACTCAACTTGCAACTTGAGAACTTGAAAGAAAAAAAATCTTTCAATCTTTATTGATATCACAATTTGCACAATCCAAACGCTAACAGAGGCACCTACTGAATGAAATGCTCAATATTTAATATTTTTTTCATGTACATTGCTTACCCCCACACTGAGCACATTCATGCACACATGCAGTCTTTGATGAGTGCGCGCACACACACACACACAGGCGCGCGCATGTCACAGTGCGTACCAAGATGTTCACATTTTTGCAGCATGTTGCAACCCCGCCCCCCTGGCAGCCGGCGATGCCAGGAGGCACAGGCTGTCAGTCAGAACTCAAACACAGGCCCCTCTAATTGCCCTCCCCTCTCAACTAGCTGCTGATGCAAGCTGCCGCGCACTTTAGCTCACATCCCAGAGAATACGCCGAGCCCCCGCGCTGCCCTTGAATCATGCATTTTACAGTGCGCCGTGCACTGGATGAGAGTCGTGTTGGAAACTGGGGTTTGTAGGAGGAGCGCCATTAAAAGCCAATATCACCAAACGAATGATGAAATGCAGATTGTTCTGACCAAGGCTTGAAAACTGAATTATTTTTTAAACGTTCCGTTCCGAACGGTTCAGGCAGGTCTCTGTTTAACGTTTTCGTTCTCGGAACCGTTCCGCCAACAAAATATCGGTCCTGAACCGCTTCGGAACACAAAAATTTAGTTTGTTCTTAAAGTTCCTCATATTGTGCAAAGTTAAGTTTAGATATAGTTTATACAAATATGTTTGGTGGACTTTCAAACTTCTGTGTAACTGTATTAACATTAAAAGGGGGTTTAAAACGCCTTTACATTCGCTTCCTCGTCTGTCCACAAGATAGAGCCCCAGATGCATGGCAGGCTTGATGACTGACAGTGAAAGTTGGATGGATGCACAACCGGAAATAGTCTCCCAGACATAGGAAATGTTCAAATATATAGGGAACAGAAAAAAACGTTTTTAACCGATTTTGTGGATTTCATAATGTTCCGTTTCTGTTCCGGAACATTTGTATACATCTTTTTTTGTTTCCGTTTCCGCCCCTCGTAAAATTCCATAAATTTCTGTTCGTTTCCAGTTTTTGTTTTCGTTCCTTGAACCGGTTCGGAGCCTGGTTCTGACAGGAAATTGGGACTGACATTCTATAGACTACCAGTGTGATCTCTAACCCATGTTACACTAGCCCATGTTTTCCTGTTAAGGCAGTGACCCAACAGACTGACGTCGGCGGTTGTGGAAGTCAAAAGTGTTCCGACAGCTTCATTTACCCACAAATCTCTGCGCCATGGCAGCATAGATGTGCTTTGCATTAGGGCCCGACCGATATGGAATTTTGGGGGCTGATACGATACCGAGAATTATTGAGAAATAACAACGGCTGACAACCAAGGCTTTGAACCGGTTCAAGGAACAAAAACCAAAACCGGGAACTTTTAGTATTTTACAGGGAACAGAAACGAACTGGAAACGTTATTATTTTTTTATGTTCCAGAACAGGAACACTAAAAATAACGGTAACCGGTTAATACCAGTTTTATTTTGTTCCTCAAAGGAGTGCACTTTGGGATAAGTTAAGAAATAAAACAAGAGTATTTATAAAATCTACGATGCAGCAGTGAAGTACGAATCGTTATGGGATTCTCTGCAGCGTGTTGTTGTGGGTTCGCCCCGACACGCAACGCGACCTTGGCTGTAGAGCGCTACCAGCAGGCCTCTGTAGCGAGTTGCTGTGGGTTCGCCGCAACAAATATTACATAGCATTAAACAGCTGACAGGAACGAAATTAACCGTTGCGGGAACAATATTTTTTTGTTCTAACCAGTTCAGGAACGTCAATTTATTGGTGGAACACATGACCGGAAACGTTATAATTCTGTTTCTGTTCGGAATGAAACGCTTGGGGAAAAAATACTGGTTCAAAGCCCCGCAGACAACCGATAATTTTTTAAAAAATGTGAGCTCTCAGCTCTTGGGAGCTGCGCTGTATACATACATAATGCCTGTGGATAAGGTTACGGTGCCGTGGTTGTTACTAACTTCTAAAAATTGTACGTGCATGTAATTCTGCAGTAAGCACGACTACGTAAGGCAGGTTGTAATGATCTCCCACATTTTCTGTGGGATCTGAATGGTGTGCTGCACGCTCTACTGGAGTGGGCCCCACTCGGTGGGGTGGGACCGGTCGGACCCTACCCTGCAGTGCTCTGATTCCCGGCTGAGCTACTGGGCGACCATGCATAAATACAGATCTCTGGCTCAGATCTGTTCAAATTGCGCACACCTTCCATCAGTGGAAACTTTGGCATAACATGCTTTTGTCAACACTTTGCAATGTGCAAATAAATATTTTGCGACAATTGCTAATGGAATCGAGATTCCATTAGCATTAGAGATAGAGAGGAACTTGTGTTCCACTCAATCCTTCCCACTCTTTTCAAGCACAATAGTAGCCACCTCAATGCATAATGCCTCGACTAGCTCAGGAGGGCTGGGGAGATACATTTATTTTTTTCATAGTACCGCAGATAGCGGAACAGCGGGAGGAAAACCACATGAAACAGAGAAAAATGTCATGCTTTGAGCACAGTGCAAACACGTTCATTTTCTTTTCAGATAGGACAGAAAGGAACGTAATGAACACTGTAATGAACCTGTACTCTGTCTCATTGTTCGTTGCCATTTGGAGCATTGTGTGCTTTTCCTAGCACTTGCTGTGTGGGATGGTTTTCTAACACACACATTAATGAAAGATATAATGAATTAAGCTGAATGAGCCTGCGGGGAAATTGAGCTTACATGGAGTGCAAGGAGAAGGGCTATTCACTTCTCACAGTGAAACTTTTTTGTGCAATCATGCTGTGAGCAAATCTTATCAGCACAAATAAAAGATCTCGTTCCAGTCACATTCTTTTGCTTCTGATTATTCCCAATCGGATTTTCCCAATCTGATCCTCACAATCCGATCTCCCCCGACCCACTTGCCACATGCCTCTTCTTATATAAAGATGAATGCTGGTGGTTTTATGAATGGCAGAGTCTGAGATCTATTTTCTCTCCTAGTGGTGTGTCTTTCATGAATATTGTATATGACAAACCTTTGTCACAAGATGGCAGCAAATGTACACTGATCTTTACACGTAGAGGTGTGAGTTAAGCCTTTTAAAAGATGCCGCTTAAAAAACCCCAAACATTATTACATACAGTATGCTCATGGGCTCTGCTGTTGATATTCAAAAAAATCTTTAAACTTCATTAAAAGATAACAGACGTATTCACATATATTCGTGTATGAGGGTAGTGTGACAATGTTTTCCAATAGATGATGATATCCGTCGTGTGCTGACTGGCTCAATCTTCTTCTCACTCTTTCTCATTAACTCGTCCCATCTTCATCCAGCCGCCTGCACCATATCATTGTTCAATTCTGACACAAATTAAGGCGTGCGCCTCCACGGGACGCATCACTCATTTGCCACAAAGCGATACGAGAGCGCAGAGATCATGGCGTGAATATGGGCCTGTAATCAGCTCTTCTCGTGTTGACCCACACACCCTCCATTCCCTGTGTCTCCCTCTCTCTCTTGGTTGTCACATCAGACTTCACGTGTCCGTCAGCGCGCTCTCTCTCTCTGCAGATTGCTTCGTTACGCCCAACTGCGTCATTGGAACGGATGCTGATTAAATGAAAGCATGAACCCAGTAGAAGTGGCGATGAGTTGTATTAAGAGCATGAACCAGGGCCGTCCGCTCGGTCCAGCACATCCGATTAAGGCACTAACCCACGCACGCCAAATGATTCCAAGATTGGATTCAAGCTCAGCAGTCCATTGAGGATAAGGAGAGGGGGAGTCAGCAGCAGTCCCATGACACACAAAGGGTGCCGCTTCGTTGCTGGTCTCATTATCCTCCATTATCAGAATTAGAGTCTCAAGGAGGCACGTTCATTTTAAAGGGATATTGGGGAGATTTCACTGTTGTGTCATGTGGAATCCATCTGATAATAAAATGACATAAAAACACCGAAAAAGTTCCAATTTAAATCACGCGTCATTATAACGTGGGCACTACTTTGTGTCGTTCATTGAAGTGGCAGTGTATGCTGCCCACTGTATTCTTTTTTCTCCCGCCTCTTCGGCGAAGACAAATTTACCCTGATTTAACACATTATTAACACATCATACGTTATTTAACACGAAACTACTTCCCCCTGGACCTAAACTGGACACTAACTGCTCACCGAGAATTGTCAGGGGTAAGTCAGAGAGAATGCTCGTCACTCGTCTAGTTGATGCCATACAGATTTAAAATAATAATAATAAAAAAAAGAACAAAACAAACTATCCCTTTAATAACAAGTAATGAGTTTGTGTCTGTACAAAGCCTTATTGTTGTTCATTTGCTGGATGTTTGTTGTACATTTTTTGGTTAAAAAGTCAGAAATGTTCTCACCTTCTCAGTGGTGCAGGATCTGGCGATGGCAGACTTGCAGCACCATTTGTTAACGTTAATCTCTCACACCACACTTTACTCCTAACTCTCTCTCTCTCCCTCTGTTAGTCTCGGTCAACCACCAGGTAGATCAGCCTGGCTGACAAGCAAGTCCACCCACTGCGGCGTGTCAGTAAATATGCATACTTGAGAGATGTTTGGTGAACTGACAGTTTGTGCCTAGACTAGGACTTGGTCGGGTGATCTATTCACACCCGATTATTCTGGCGTTTCTGTTCACTACGACCAGTCTCTAGTGCTTGCTTAGTGGGGAGTTTGTATATGACATCTAAATGTACTTAAGACCGTTGCTGTCATCCCTGGCACTGACAGGCAGGTAATTGGAATAAGATGTGTCCTGCGTGTGCCTATGGAGCAGAGGCTTCGGGCTCTCCCTGCTGGCTTGTTCACGCATCGTCAATCACCAAGCACACACGTCCACATACTCTTAATCAGTGTTGTCAGTAGCACGGTACTCACATTTTTGTAACGTTTCAAGTAACGAGTAATCCAACGCTCTACTGCTCATAATAAAGTAATCAGATTACAAGTTACCGTGTAGCCCGCGTTACTTCCTGCATTCGCTCAAAGAAAATCCAGTGTCCACTTTATACTTAAACGGCGTGCGGTTTTATTCTATATGCTTTCCAAGTCGGTTTATCCGAGTTGGCTGCAGCCACACCATTGGTCCAATGAACAGGTGACGAGTCACGTGCTCGTGGGTTGGCCAATTGCGCTGCTTACGTCACAGGCCCGGGGTAGCACAACCAATCCTCTGCTGTGATGTCAGCCCCACTCAGTATGGTCGTAATTGGAACTTTTACCGAGAGTTTATATTAGGTATATATGTTGGGTATAAAAATGTTACAACAAGGATACGCAGAAAGACGCTTGAAATCCTGCGCCGGAGCGGTGTTCATCTCCACCGCCACCGTTCTACTGACAGGATTTGTCGGGTTCATCACAACGGAAGAGGTATTCGATCTAACGGCAATCCCACACGATGGCTCCCATTAATACACACACGCCAGGGCGATGTAAATGTACCATGGAATGTGAAAATATTTCATTGTCCGCATAGAAATAGACATTATTTTAATCATTTATCCCAAAATATTAATATTACTGAGGGATGTTGCCAACTTTGTCCAGTAACAAAAACACTGTCCATCTTCAGAAATACCACTTGGAATTTGAACAAAAACATGTAGAGTCACAAGCAGTTTAATGTCAGAAATCTGTTTATAGTGTTGCACAGTGTGTTTTTAAAGAAGGTTTGACTACATATAATTGTAATTAACGAAAAGTAACTAAAGTAATCTAACTTAGTTACTTTAAAAGAAAGTAACGAGTAATCTAACTTGGCTACTTTTTCGAAGTAACTGTGGCAACACTGCTCATAATATTCACAGGATTGTAGAGGCATGTGTGTTAAGGAATGACACAGCCTCTATCATAAAAACTCTTTATTCCAAGAGAATCAAAACAGAATGAGAGATGAACACTGTATATACCCCTGTCCCTTCAACCAGACAGTCGTGGGTTATGACATCACAATAAGACACAAAGCCAGTTACAGCAGTCCACATATGTGCGTGCCGGCAAGAATGTGCTGGTCAGCAAATGTCACAAAGGGTTTACGTGTGTATGGAATTTCCCCAAGAAATGCGAACCGCTACAGGATCATAATTTGTCAGGATCATAATTGGTCAGGATCATGATTACAATGACAGCAATGTGTTCAGATATCTATTTGTGGAGAATATTTGGTGGACCTCCAAGCATTAGTTCACGAGATGTGGTGTTGAAATAATGGCCACAGTTGACCCAATGGAAGAGATTGAGAAAAGAGGTCTAGTTTAAAACTCCTAGCCTCCATCCATGACCATTGGTGGCCCTGCTAACCTCGCTGTGAGCTAACTGGGTCTCTGAGAAGCAGCCGGAGCCAGGACGGAAGCTCATCCGGGATTGGCCGGAGAGCTGATCACTGTAACCAATGCAGACTTGGCAGGCTGAGGGGCAGAGGCAGGCGCTGTTACCGGGAGCGGTTCTGCTAATCCTTCCCAGGAGAGATCCAGTCTACGAGCACACAACCCCCCCCGGCGCTGCATAAGGCATTGACAGGAATCTGGTCGTGAAACCCAATGAAGTAGTTCACTATCGGTGTCATACACTCTGATGCCATAAAATAGGACTGACTGAGCAATTATTGGCAGTAAGGGTGCAATGATTATTCCATGAATTATTGACTTATCAGTTATTAAATTGAAATGAAATTAATCGATAATGATCAAGCAATTTGCTATCGTATTGTATTTTTTCTGTTTGTCCATACACATTTGAATATAACTTGATCATTTCTAGAAAACATTAAATTAAATTGCTTCAAGAAGATATGAAGATTTAAATGAATATTAAGAAAATCATCAAACACACTCCAGTATAAATTAGCTGTAATCTCAAGTTGTTGTTTTTTTTCAATCGTTTTTCCTTGTGAACAATCATTCAATTCGAAGTGTTGACTAATAAACAGTAGGGCTGCAACCAGGGCTCCGAACTGGTTCAAGGAACAAAAACGAAAACTGGAAACGAACAGAATTTTGCAGAATTTCACGAGGAGCGGAAACGGATATGGAAAAAGCCCACAAAACCAGTTAAAAAACGTTTTTTTTTCGTTCTCTATATATTTTAACATATCCTATGTCTGGGAGACTATTTCCGTCCACTTTCACTGTCAGTCGTCAAGCCCCATGCATCTGGCGTCCATCTTGTGGACAGATGAGGAAGCGAATGTAATGGCGTTTTAAACCCAGTTTTCACGTTAATACAGTTGCACTGAAGTTTTGAAAGTCCCAATACCGAGTCCTGATACTGCAAAAATTGGTAGTACCCAAACTATTTGGCATAAATGTAATTTTCAATTGAATAAACAGTCATGATGGCATTTGAAGTTTTTATTTTCTATAAAATAAAATCTTTGTGCAAATTGAAAAACAAGATTGCTACGTAATGAAATAAATATTTTATAATAACATACATCTTTCATCATTAATAGTTACTTCTCTAACATCAAACGTTGAATAAAACAACAGTAGATAAAATATTATATGTAATCTAAAGTTATTACTTCAATGATTCAACACTCGTAGTTGATCGGTTTGTGAACAACCCAAATGTGTATGGTGCAGGGTTAAACGTATCTACTTTCATTGTTTGATATCATTTTTGGTGTGAGGAGAGAGTCATTTGTGGCAGAATTGACCTACCTCAACTAACCTATGCAGTTACCACACAGCACAGAGCCATTTCTACCGTGTATTTAATGCACATGTATAAGGACATGCATGTGCAAGTGACTCTGTGTCAGTGGCCAGCCGGCTCTTGTCACCGCACCGCGAGGGCAGGGTGGCGACGCCTCCCACTACAGACCCTTAGGGGGCAGCAGCCCTGCCAATTAGTGCTAATTAGGTGGTGGAGCAGCCTCTTACAGTCCCGCCACGTCCCCCTGGCAGAGTCTGGGCCACCAGGATGGCCTCTTACCCGGTGTACCCTCTCCCCTCCCTCCTCGACGCACACACACAGGCTAGACTCCCTTCAGACGGTATCAATCTTGTGCAGTTTGGTCCAATTTCCTCAAGGTGAGGCCAAGGAGAGAAACAGCAGGGGGGGGTGGCAGGCTGCCATCTGTTACGCGTTGCAATGCCACAAACGTCTCGAAGCGCATCCCCAGCAAGACAGGAAGCCTGTAAGAAGGCGGGGATGACACATGACGTAGGGGGCGACCCTGAAGATCATTTCTCCTCCGGTACTGTCAAGAAAGGCTGCCGCGTCTTATCTGAGCAGCGGCAGCTGGCGACGTTCGATTTTTTTATTTATTTTTTTTTCCTTGGTGCGTTTCTTCCGACATCTCCGCTGGTCGCTTGTTTTCACAGCTGATTCTGCAGGCAGCATCCTGGAAAAAACAGTGTGAGAGAACATCATTGGGCCAAATTAGGAGGAGAAACAAATACTGACGCATCCCCGTTTGGAGGGATCGCCCGGACGGCGGAGTGACCTTCTCGACCCCGTTAATGGAGACAGTATGTTGTTCATAAACTAGCCCAGGGACCCAGCCACCAGAGAGACATATACTGGAGGTGTGTGAGCGTGGG
>OMKY01231747.1:0-11769 GCA_900302395.1 Bregmaceros cantori | reverse complement strand
ATAATAATAATAATAACAAATTCAGTTAATACTTCATAAATGAGGAAACAATAATAATCAATATGTTGATTGATAATATTCATGAATTGTTAACTAACTAATATAATAATACAACTCTATAATAATAATGATGATAATGATGATAATGATAATAATAATAAGAATAATAACAATAATAAAAATAATAACAATAACAAGAATAACAACAACAACAATAATAATAATAATAATAACAAGAATAATAAGAATAATAACAATAATAAAAATAAAAATAATAATAATAATAATAATAATAATAATAATAATAACAACAACAAACTTGCCACGACCAATTCGGAGTAATAAGGACACTCCACCGGCATGGCGCATGTCGGAACCGGGATTCTTTTTTAGTTATTTTTTGGGTGCAAGCACCCAATATCATGAGTACCTAACACAATATCAGGATTATCGTCGGTAGGTATTTGAAAGCTTGTGTACAAGTACAACTGTTTTGTATTTTTAATGGTACGTACTAAGGGAGATTTACTATCCCACCACTACTGAATGATTTAAATTGTATACATAATACAATATTAAACTAAACAAATGCATGCTGTTTGATGTCTTGAAAGAAGTTTGATAGAAGATTAAAACAGTATTTAAAAAAAATGCGAAAAACGAAAACGTGGATATCACCCAACCCTACTCCGACCTCCTCCTCCTTGAGGTGGACTGTGGAACAGCAAGGAACTACAAGCTTGTTTGTTTTCATTTAAGGTTTTATTGGAACGGCACTGGGTACTAAAATGTTGAGGTTGTACTGAAATAACAGCACTAGAAAACAAACAAACTCAAAACAAAAACAATTCATAATCAAAAAAACAAACATACGGCTGTCATTATTGTACAATAGACGAGTTCGGCTGTATTTCCGGTTAAATTTGTACTCTGAACATCACTTCCGGTGCCATTTAGTTTGCTGTGTCTTTGGCTATTTGTCAACATGTCTATTCGGTGGGAGCACACACCTACAGATTATTTAAAAAGGATGGTGGTAACTTGTGGGGTGCTATTCCCACCCAAATGCTCTCGTGCGGATCTGTGACCCACAAACGCATGATTTAATAATCAGTTCACCCCTTTCCATTGCCTCATTCCTTTTGGAATTACTAGTAAAAGCAGCCAGCCTATTGGTCCAGAAGAACATGTGACCACTCGGTGAGTAACTTTAAGTAGGATTTTGACTGTATTTCATCAACGGAGCGAAGGGGGTGATGTGTAACTGGTCACAGACCGACATCTAGTGGTCAGATTTTGAACTGGTGTGCATTTTGGGTTTTTTTGTGAGCCACCGCGGTCCACTACGACGAGATTAAATGGAACTCATACAGACACCGGAAGTGCGTTGCAGAGTGACCGGACAAAATGCCAGCCCCCTGTATTCTGTGGGTAAACTCGTCTATAGGGACATGCTATTCCAGAAAAAAGTTCTAGACTAAAACCAACAAATAGTACTAATTTCTGTTAATAACCATGATAATGATAGCGATAACAATGTCATTATTATTGATATCAATAGTCATGGTAGCTATGCGTATAGATACATGTGTCTAAGACATTACAAATTTAACAGACTTGTTTCAAACACGAGAAAAACAAATAAACAGCATATATAAAAATACCACCGTGAAAGAGAGAGAGAAACATTATTCCTGAGTCATAAAGTTGTTACAAACATCTGCAATCTGCATGGGTGTGTGTATGTGTATAGGCGCCGACTTCGGGGGCGGTCCGGAGCTTGGGCACCCACAGGGATTGATGAGCACCCATGGGAAATTAGGATCGAGAGGATCACGTGACTTGTGTTTGAGTCACCACATTGGTTGCGGAGGAGCTCATTATGCGTAGTCGGAGCGGCCTCGAATGTCAACAACCGCTCCCCGTTCCCATTCGACTGGTGTGGCTGCGCGCACCTGCACGTTCCATTAAGCTACAAGTTGGAGCCTCCGAGATAATGCGGCCACCCCATTGGTCCTTACGCGTTCACGTGGTTCTACACGCAGCGTTGTGAGGCATCTCGCACGCACCAACTCGGTGCGAAGGAAACACAACTCATTTGACAACTATTTTAGGTAACTTGAATGGAACCTGAAAGGATATGTAGCCAACCGAACACACCTTCGTCCCGTCCGGAATGCAGTCGATGGTCAGGTGATCTCGTCCAACGGCAGCCATGAAGACGGCGTCTTTTCGTCTTGTCAGATTGTGGTAAGGTTCCATTTGGGGAAACGAAAGAAATGTAACTTGCGCGATGCCGCTCCACAGCCTTCAACGCAGCGATCCCCAGGCATGTCGGCTCTCTGCGTGTGCAGGAATGTAGACAACTCCACGTGTATCAAACTCCGCCTGAAACTCGTTACGTGGAAGCAGGTTGCCACGAGTGACATCACGACCTCGTTCCCGATAGTTGCAGCCCTATTCGTTATATTTCCAAAAGTACGGCATTTGAACGCCAGCACAAGATATACCGTACTAATATGCTGATACATGTATTGATGACAATAACAATAATGAAATGTTGATAGAGATACAGATCATCATTTGCATAAATATTTTGACGAACATCACCGAACCCCCCACACGCACACTGTATATAAGCCGGAGGTGATTTATATACAGCTATTGGTGTGTGAGGTGCACCGAACCAATCCTCAGATCGGTGATCGGGGGCCGATCAGACTTTTTTCCGAAGATCGGGATTCATGATTTTGTCCCGGTCAGGATTGGTAAATGAGTTGGGGAGCCAAATGAGTGTTTATTTACTATTATTGAAATTGACAATTGTGCCAAATAGTTTGAGTACTAACAATTTTTGCAGGGTCAGAACTCGGGACTCTGTATCGGGACTCAGTACCAGAGATCGGGATCTGCCGATCGTTATCGGATCGGAAGCAAAAAAATGTGATCTGTGCACCCCTAGTTGTTGTTAATTGTGATTGTGAGTGTGTGTGTGAAAGAGAGAAAGCAAGAGTGTGTGTGTGTGTTTCATTTCATATTTTTTGCATTTCAACATTCCTCTTAATTCGTCATTCATCAGTCTGTACGTTGGTGGATGTGTGCCGTGCAGACGCACGTCGATACAAGAGTCCACTTTGACGTTCAATCTGCAGTGCGGGACAGACGCCATGGAAAAGTCTTTACTGACATAAGTAGAAACCCCACGAAGCTAAAAGGAAAAAAAAAATCTGGAAAATAAATCAACAATGCAGGTGATCACGGAGAAGGGGGAGCAGGGTGGTGAGAAAGATAAAAAGAAAGATAAAAAGAAGAATGCAACGAACAGCGAAATGGATCGGACATTAATCCTGGGAGCTAAACAGCCTCGCCACAGATGACAAATTTCTGGCTTAGAACTTTTTTAAAACTTCTGGATTCCCTCGGTTGTCCAATAAAGTCACTTCAAGATGATTTGTCATCTTGAAGTGGCACACGTGAAGTGTCACGTGGGCCCGGTTGGCGAGGAGCGGCACACCGGCGGCAAGTTCGTTTGCGGACCGCACACTTGACGGCTCCAGACATCCACTCCAAAGATAAGTAACTTCATCAATGAACTACTTTTCATTATTTTAGACTCAAAACCTGCCACGAAGACTGAAAACAAAGGCGTTGATTTCTTTTTCCGCGCACGTATTTTGTGATGAAATGAAACAGGACCTGGATCCCTTGATGCTCAAGCGTTTTGCGGGTCCGACAACCATGTCATTTTAAATGTACTTCACACTGTAGTACATTGTTAGTGGAAATGGGTAGTAAATGAAACTGCTTTTCTAAACAATGAAACCAACCAGCTGTTTCGGACATTAGACCACCACCGAGTGTAGACTCCCTTCAAACATGTAATGAAAGGCATGGAAAATGGAACTGAGAGCTGGAATCTCTCTGGAGCTGATCGGATGTCTGGGGAACCGGGAGGATTGGAAACGCCGACGGAAGCTCGTCTGAGGATGACCAAGAGAGAGAGAGAAAATAAACCGTGTCTGTCACGAGACAAAAGAAAACAGGTGCCGTGTCTCAAATGGTGCACTTATGATTGTTAGTGCACTACTGTAGCGGTTTAGTGCTGTCTTGAACATAGACTGTATATAAAAATGTTCACTATATATTATAGACTGTATATAAAAATGGACACCGCATTCATTCCGGGTTGGTATGGGCCTCAGGCTGGTGGAGCCTATTCCTAGAAAACCGAGCCCTATGGGAATTCCAATACAAATATTCCAATCTTAGCAGCCTGTTTTAACCTATTTAAAGAGCTTTCCTAATTGATTTTTAATGTATATTGCCGGGATAATTATCGGTTAATTGTGTGAGGGGCGGGAGGTCATGATTTCACAAACGTGTCAGATTTCGGGTTAATATTTTTTATTTCAGCTCCCATAGGATCCCATTCATTCTGGATCGCATTCTATGCACTAAAAAAATAGTGCACCAAGTGCACAAGTACACCATTTCAGACACAGCAGGGTTGAAGGTAGGGTTGGTGGCTCGCAGAGTGAGGGTTTTGGAGCAGTGGGCATCCATGTTTTTCAGGCCGGTGGAAGGAGCTTTGAGACGAGGAGTGAGTGTTTCAGCCAGGGGGCAACGCTACTGCTCAGCGACGTGGTCGCGCGTCTCGTGTGGCGGTTTGGTGGCGAGGTAGTGGGGCGAGGGCGTCTGGGAGGTGTGGGTCGCTGCTGCCAGGCTGTGGTTAAAAGGCACCCCTCCGCTTGACAGCAGCCCGTCCAACGCCACCGGGTACCTGGGAGTCGAGAGAAAGACGAGGAGTTAAGGCCCGTTCCCACCGTACGTGTGGGGGAATTACGTACGTAATCCGTCCGTACGTTCCACACGTTGCCGCCTTCATACCTCCGAGCGTCTTTTACGTTACCGTGTGCAACAACTGCTATATATACTCAGTAGCGCCCCACACATTTTCCGGTAGTATTGCTCCGCTTCATTCATTCATTCATACATAATCATACGGTCCCCAGCTCTCATGTGAAACGCTCCATCCATACCCGTGTCCGGAGTTTACGTGAGGTATGAATGGGCCTTTTTCTGTATATCGGGTAATGGATATACAAAAAAATAGAAAAATAGCAAAGCATTTTAGCCAGATCCCTACTTAGCCAGATCCCTAGTTTTTATTTAGTTATTAATTTTTTTGGTCGCAAGCAGCGTTTTTCCATTCTTTATTGAGAAAGATAGTGACAGGATTAAATCGGAAACGGGAATGAAGAGTCAGGGGGGAGACATATTGCAGAAAAGCCGGACAGGGGATTTGAACCTGCGGCACTGCTCGACCTCTATGGTCTGGGGGACGCGCTTTCTAACCGTAAAATGGTCTTTCATAGACATGTAACATATATGACCACCAGAGGGCTGTACTCCTCCACCTGAAGAGACATGGAATTGGAGACAACGGTTTTCATAAATATATCTTTGGTCTGAATGCGCTTCTCCCAGTCCGTACTTAACTCATCCTGGCAGAGAGAGACTAAGATCGATAACATATCATAATGAAGGTACTTAGCGGAGAGAACAATGATAGAACGCAAATGAATATGCCATTAGAGATAGACAGTGGAGCAATGAGTATGGTAGAGTAGACAGGGTTCAAATTAAAGACTTTTTAAATTTAAAACTAGAAGCACTCTAAGACAGCAAACCTGTGCCAAAATGGCAGTTTGTAAGCTCATAACAGTTCCTCAAACAGACAACAACATGACCTCCTTGGCAGAGGTAATGATGTGAATGCACCAAAATGTAATCACTTGTTCCGTTCGTCATTTCCAACAACTCTACAAAATTTCATCCAGATCCGTGCATAACTTTTTATCAGTTATCTCGGTGACAAACCAACGAACCAACTCAACCGAAAACATAACCTGCTCGGCGAAGGTAATAAAAATTGTAAAACCTTCAGAGTTAAAGACATGTTTATAAACTGTATATAAAATGGTGTGAACAGTGCATCGAGGATTAGAGCTGCACCAATCCGATCCTCAGATCGGTGATCGGGGGCCGATCAGACTTTTTTCCAAGGATCTGGACTCATGATTTTGTCCCGATCAGGATCGGTAAATGAGTTGGGGAGCCAAATGACTGTTTATTTACTTTGACTATTATTGAAATTAACAATGGTGCCAAATAGTTTGGGTACTGCCAATTTTTGCAGGATCAGAACTCTGTATCGGGACTCGGTACCGGAGATCGGGATCGAATCAGGAGCAAGAAAGCGTGATCGGTGTACCCCTGAAAGTAATGCCTTCTAATAACTTTTTAAGGCTCTGTGGGAACCCTGGTAAATGAAGATGGGTGTGGGGGGTAAAGGTAAAGGTGTAGGAATATTACCTGTAATCTAGTAAATGCATCTATGCGTTAATTTTGTCCTGTGGCCCGGTGGTTAGTGCTGCGATGTTTTGCGTCCCGGTGCTGTGGAAGATATGATGGAGATGGACATGATTAGTGATGGCATGCAATGACCATGTCGAGTGAAATGGACGACGTCTGAAGACAGCGATGGATGAAGAACATGGAAAATAATCTATTTTTCCCGCTCTGTCCACTGGAAAGAGCTTCCTGTTTGTTAATTTGGCTGTGTCCCAAATCGGACACAGCCAAACCTATCCCCTACTCCCTACTCCCCATATAGTGCACTAGAAGATAGAAGAAGATATCCGCATTTAACCCATCCCTGAGGAGTGGTGGGCAGCCGCAGTGCAGCGCCTGGGGGCCGACTCCAGTTCTGAGCCAGTACCTGAGCCAGTACCTCCAGTTCAGTGGCAGGTTAACTACAACATGTTTTTGGTACTGTGGGAAACAGGAGTGCCCGGAGGAAACCCACGCAGACACGGGGAGAACATGTAAACACAGAAAGGACCTGTCCGGGTTGGGATTCGAACTCAGGACCTTCAAGCACCATGCCGCCAAGAGGGCTGCAAGTTGCAACTAATGATTATTTTGATCTTTGTTTAATCTGTCTACAGCCGATTAATCGACAAACCTGCTCATTTTCCCTTTGACATGACAAACGATTATTGACCTCTGCTAAGCCCGTCTGGTACAAAGCCTGTCTGGTAAAACTGAAATGTTTAATGGCTCTGTACTGTCTGTCCTAAAATAAAATTCATTCATTCATTCATTCATGTAACATTTCCATTTTTTTAGTATTGGCATGGAAGAGCCTACTCTTCTGTGCTAACATATAATGTGCAATGTTAAGTTTAGATATATACGTAGTTTATACAAAATATATTTGGTGGACTTTCAAATTTTAGTGCATCTGTATTAACGTGAAAACCCGGGTTTAGAACGGCATTACATTCGCTTCCTCGTCTGTCCACAAGATGGAGCCCCAGATGCATGGGGCTTGATGACTGACGTGAAAGTGGACGGAAATAGTCTCCCAGACATAGGATATACTAAAATATTTACCGGTTTTCTGGATTTCATAACGTTCCGTTTCTGTTCTGGAACAGTTGAAGAAATCTTTTTTCCTATCCGCTCCTCGTAAAACTCCATAAAGTTCAGGTTGTTTTGGGTTTTCGTTCCGAGCCCTGCAGTAGGTGTAGTAGGTGTCTGTACCTGTAGGTGGCTCCGTTGATGTCTGGATGAAGACCGGGTTGTTCCAGGAGACCCCAGGGGGCCGAAGATGCCAGAAACTCCTTGTTGACGCAGTTCCTCAGACTGTCAGGGATACGACCTGATACAACAACACACAGAGACATGAGACACACAACAACAAACAGCAACACAAAACAGTCACACAACGCCCTTCCAATCCGTGTTCCTACCAGTGACAGCCCTTCTAATCTCTCTGTTCCTACCAGTGACAGCCCTTCTAATATCTGTTCCTACCAGTGACAGCCCTTCTAATCTGTGTTCCTACCAGTGACAGCCCTTCTAATCTCTGTTCCTACCAGTGACAGCCCTTCTAATCTCTGTTCCTACCAGTGACAGCCCTTCTAATCTCTGTTCCTACCAGTGACAGCCCTTCTAATCTCTGTTCCTACCAGTGACAGCCCTTCTAATCTCTGTTCATACCAGTGACAGCCCTTCTAATCTCTCTGCTCCTACCAGTGACAGCCCTTCTAATATCTGTTCCTACCAGTGACAGCCCTTCTAATCTCTGTTCATACCAGTGACAGCCCTTCTAATCTCTCTGTTCCTACCAGTGACAGCCCTTCTAATCTCTTCATACCAGTGACAGCCCTTCTAATCTCTCTGTTCCTACCAGTGACAGCCCTTCTAATCTCTCTGTTCCTACCAGTGACAGCCCTTCTAATCTCTGTTCCTAGCAGTGACAGCCCTTCTAATCTCTGTTCCTACCAGTGACAGCCCTTCTAATCTCTCTGTTCCTACCAGTGACAGCCCTTCTAATCTCTCTGTTCCTACCAGTGACAGCCCTTCTAATCTCTCTGTTCCTACCAGTGACAGCCCTTCTAATCTCTGTTCCTACCAGTGACAGCCCTTCTAATCTCTGTTCCTACCAGTGACAGCCCTTCTAATCTCTGTTCCTACCAGTGACAGCCCTTCTAATCTCTCTGTTCCTACCAGTGACAGCCCTTCTAATCTCTCTGTTCCTACCAGTGACAGCCCTTCTAATCTCTCTGTTTCTACCAGTGACAGCCCTTCTAATCTCTGTTCCTACCAGTGACAGCCCTTCTAATCTCTGTTCCTACCAGTGACAGCCCTTCTAATCTCGGTGGCTGCCGCCTCCCTCATCTCCAAGGACGCCTGCTCGCTGTACCACGCGGTGTGTGGAGTGCAGATCAGGTTGGGAGCGTCTTTCAGGGGACCCTGGGCAAAGCTGTGGAACACATCACAACCATCTTTATTCACTATTAAAAGTTATGAAATTTGTATTAAAAGTTTGGTTCTCACGACTCTCACACTATACGATCCGATGGTCGGGTGCGATCACTGCTGACACTACACGACACGTTGGACACGATCAGGCTGATGTACGGAGGTGAATCAATGTGTCTTTTCTCCAATGAGAACTGGGGGCAAGTTATCTTTCATTCATTTAATTCAGCCGAGCGCTTTTAAAATGATATGACGCAAAATGATATTTTGCCACCTGCTGGACGGCTGGCACCACGACACCTTGGAGTGACGAGACCCTAAGCGCTGAACTTTCAAACGCTTGACAATAAATTATAAGGAATGTATAAATCTGTAAATATTTTAATTTAGTAATTTAAAATATGTTTATTAAGGGCTTTTTGCGGTGATGATAGCTGTGTCTCTATCCAATTACTTGTGTGTCTTATGACATTAATTAAAGATGAAAAGAAAATAAACTCCAGCATCCAGTGTCGTGTTGCCATGACTACTGTTCTGTTGTCGTCTTCTCCCTCCCGAACCGACTGAATTTCACACGTTTGATATTCTCCCGACTGATCGGGAGACGCTTGGCGAGCGTTAATCACTTCTCATGGACCGACGTACACTGCGCGATGTGAGTCGCACGATCGGCCCAAAATTCGGCCCAATCTCAGGAGAAAATCGTGGCAAAACAGGCCGAAAATCGCACAGTGTGCGCTCAGCTTCAAGTGGTGACCCAGCAGTCAGCCAGAGTACGGGATAGTTGATGTGAGATGGGATCATGGGATGAAGACGTGTAGTGTTAATGTGAAGAGAGATGGTAATATGAAGACTGTGAGATTAACCTGAATGGTTCTGTTTCATGAACGTCGAGTGCAGCTCCTCGTATCCGTCCCTCCTTCAGGGCCTGGGCCAGAGCCTTCTCATCTACTAGGCCTCCTCGAGCTGAGTTGACCAAGAATGCACCCTGTCGCATCTACACACACACACACGGCTTTAAAAAAATCCATTCTTTTCCGCTTCCTTTCAGTATTTCATTGCTATATAAACCTGTATCACAGCTAATCAATTCCAATCTTTTAGAGCTACATCTTTAAAAATGACTCGAGACTCGACTCGGACTCGACCCCTAAAGACACTTTTTCACATTTATTTTTTATATCGAGTATTAAAAAAAATCACAGTGCACATGTAGTGAGTGTGAAAGGAACATGGGGGTTGCTTAGAATCACACAACGCATCTGATTGGATAAGAAGCACATGACGTAGGTGGGTGGAGTTCCCAGCATGCAACAGGAGCAGCAGGAGTTGAAAAACACCATGACCTAAAGTCTGTGCGTTACGACAGTGTATATAAACAGTTGGTTATCCTGCTGACAAACCAATGCGACCGAAAACAACCAGCAGGTAATAATCTAAAAAACCCGCCCTATGAGGCCCTGTGGTGCTCACCTGTTTGATGGTGAAGTCGTTGATCAGGTGGTGGTTGTGTTCGTTGAGGTTGCAGTGTAAGGACACACAGTCGCTCTGGTACAGAAGGTCTTGTAAGGTGTACACGCGCTGGACGCCCAGCGAGCGCTCCAGGCCGTCCTGAAGGTACGGGTCGTAGAACAGCACGCTGAACCCGAACACTTTGGCTCTGACCGCCACCGCCTGGCCCGAACGCCCTGCACACAGTCACACACACGTCAATAGTCCATTAGTTGCTTATTATTGAAACAATGAAGATGTAATTTATATATATATATAGCTGTCAAAACCATTTCGTCAAGAAACACAACAGAAGATTAAGAAGGAATTTCTTTTATTGTAAATTATGAATTATCTTGGCGGTATGGCTCTGTTCAGAGGAACTCCCCCCTATTTCCATGAGTACCATGGAAAAGCACTAATTCAGAGGGTAGCAGAGAATTTTCACCCCAGCATGCAGGGGGGGAAGGCAGCAGTAGTTTAGGGGATACTTACCCCAGCACGCAGGGTGAGATAGCTAAACCCACCCCCATGAACAGAGCCAAGCGACGTGACAAGAGAACATGTCACATCATACACAACACTTTTTCCATCTTGGTGGTGGAGCAGGGGAAGGTGGTGGGTAGTAAAAATCTAAGCAGTACATGGTTTAGGAGCGGGTAGAATTTATAGGGTGAGCTGAAGCTGTCCGGCAATCGCTAGGGGAGAGAGTTAATCAGCTGAGGCGATACACCTGGATCAATTAGGAATGCTTGGAAACTTTTTTTTTTTTTTTAATATTTTTAAACCGTTCCGTTCCGAACGGTTCAGGCAGGCCTATGTTCAACGTTTTCATTCTCGGAACCGTCCCGCCACCAAAATATCGGTCTTGAACATTTTGTTCATTTGTTCCTTATATTGTACAATGTTGAGTTTAGTAGTTTATATTAATTTAGTTAACTTAGTTTACATTAATTATTTATAGTTTATATTAAATGTATTTGGTGGGCTGCAATGCACCTGTAGTACGTGAAAACCGGGATAAAAATACCATTACATTCGCTTCCAAGTCTGTCCACTAGATGGAGCCCACAACCGAAAATAGTCTTCCAGACATAGGATTAGTTAAAACTTAGAACGAAAAAATACATGTTTTTAACCGGTTTTGTGGTTTTCATAATGTTCCGTTTCTGTTCCGGAACAGTTGAAGAATTCTTATTCCGTTTCCCTTTCTGCTCCTCGTAGAATTCTGTTTCATTTTTGGTTTTCGTCCCTTGAACCGGTTCGGAGACCTGCTTCTTACCGAAGCCAATGAGTCCGAGCGTCTCTCCCCGGATTCGGGCAGCGCCCGAGGCCACCTCTCTGATCTGCTCCACACTCTGGACCCGCGTGCCCTCCCGGAGAGCCTGGTACAGCCAGGTGTTCCTGCGGTACAGGTTAAGGATGTGACACAACGTCGAGTCGGCC
>OMKY01231745.1:4917-16235 GCA_900302395.1 Bregmaceros cantori | reverse complement strand
AAAAGGAGATCAAGACTTTCAGTCAGTCCCGATCTCGGCCTAGTTGAAAATCGTTAATGTTAATTTGTTTTGACAGAACTCCTTTAACGGAGGACTGGAGAGAAGAGGAGAATTCAAATTCTCAATCTCGGCCTAGTTGAAGAAACAACCACTGCTTTGGAATTTTTGTTGTTGTTGTTGATTTTAATTAATTTTGGTTGATTAACAGTACTCTTTTAACAGAGGACTGGAGGAAAGAGAAGATTGAGATTTTCAATCAGTCTCAATCTTGGCTAGATGAGCCGGTCCCTACGGATAATAGACGTATATTTAGGTAATAAAATCAGATTAAAGTCAGATTAAAGGTTGTCAATGTGAAAACTCCTTTAACGGAGGAAAAGACATTGACTTTTAGATTAAAATGGTGTCAATGGTGTCAATTGCATGCCACTTGCCACGCCTACTGCGCTGTGATTTGATCACTTATTTAATTGGCACACCTTTTCTCGAACCTGCTTACTCCAGACCAAATGATCGCTCTAAACGCGTGCGATTCATGGGCGATTAGTTTGTTCTGGCTTGCCAGGCTAGGAACCGACCCTTTCAGCTTGGTAGAGTGGTGGGAAAATATTAACTTCCTGCATGCAATATTTCTCAAAAGGTTCAGAACACACAGCTCACTCAGATCGACCGACTTTTAACAGGGTTTAATTTCAGCATGGCAAGTTACAATTGGTTCACAGAGGTTTACAGGAATATGGCTCTCTTCAAAGATGAAGTTTAAAGAGAGGACAGTCATTATAGGGATAGTTGAAAGAGATGCAAATTACATAAAGTTGCAACCAGAGATGGCAAAAGTACCCAGATTTCTTACTTGAGTAAGAGTAAAATACATTTGTAAAAAAACAACTCGAGTAAGACTACAAAGTACTGATCCAAATATCTACTCAAGTAAAGTAAAGAGTACAGGCTGAGAAATGTACTCAAAAAGTATTCTTGAAAGTATAAAGTACTAAAAATAAAATTGTAAAATGCATTTTTTCCCAATGTTTGTCAATGTTATTGTTTAATTAATTACTAACAACCTAGCCTAATTTAGGTTATATCTCGGGACTAAATGAAAACCACTTATTAACTTAATAACTAGGACTGTACTCAGTGTTTCAGCGCCACCTACTGACTCATATTATACATCTTATCCTACCCCGTCGGTGCGCAAAAAAGAGAAAAAGTAACGAGCCTGTTTTGGTAAAAGTAAGGAGTAGAAGTACAGACATTTTTGTTAAAAAATTACTCGGTACAAGGAAAAAGTAATCACAGAAAAAAGTACTTCTAAAAGTACAGATACTTGAAATTTCTACCTAAGTACAGTACTTGAGTATTTGTACTTCGTTACTTGCCATCTCTGGTCGCAACACCTCTCAGGTGTGCCTTCAGTCAGCCTCCACAGTAGTGATACTATGCCAGAGATGTGACCAAGTCCCTCTTTCAAGTCTCAAGTCTCAAGTCCTTCTTGGGCAAGTCAAGTCCCAAGTCAAGTCATCATTAACATTCTGTCATTTTAGTTCTAGAATCTGATTTTAATAAAGTAGCAAAAGAATCAAACGATGCTGTTATTAAATCCAAGCTATTGCTTGCTTTTGACTTTATTAAAATCAGATTCTGGAGCTAAAATGACAGCATGTTAATGATGACTTGATTTGGAGTTGACTTGGAACTTGACTTGCCCAAGAAGGACTTGAGACTTGGTCACATCTCTGTACTATGCTATACTATCCTAGTTTGCCCTAACCTTCAGCCTGAATCAGACTGGGAGGAAGGTTGTCCAGTCCAAGGTCTGTTTGCTGTGGACTCCAGTCTGTGTGCTGTGCTAGGCCGGTGTCGGTGATGCAGTGAAAGTGGATCATTAACAACACGCTGCCACACACTACTAGAGATACAGACCCTAGGGCTGCCAGTCTGGGTGATGCCGTAGATCCCTAAGGGACTACATGCAGTTTTATCATCTTTATTGACAGGATTAGACGGAAACTGGGTTGAAGAGATCGGGGGTAGACATCGCAGGAAGTAGAACTTGCGGCACTAAAGACGCTGTGATCGAAACCACAGTGCCATTACAATAGGGGTGCAACCATTAGTCGATTTTAATCGGTGACTAATTGATTATAAAATGAATCGACAACTGATCTAATAGTCGATTAATCGGCAAATAATTGAATCATTATTATTTTCGGCAGTTTTGTGCTGATGTTTCCCCATTTATCGACACAAATGTGATAGTCATTCATAATTACCGAAAATATAAAATATTAAAATGGATATAAATGATGGAAGATACATGAATATGAAGAAAACCATGGCAATATTAGTGTTAATTACATTTAATGAGTTTGTGTCAGAGGAAATAACTTGATCTTTGTAATTTTGTCTTTGATTTGACTAGATTTTAAGTTGACTGGATTCATTTCTCGTAGTTTTTGCTCGCTGTGAGATTTTAGGGTATTTTTTAAAAGGAAAAATGATCCAACCGATTAATCGACGAATCGCTTCAATAATCGCCAACTAATCGTCGATTAGTCGAAACAATCGTTAGTTGCAGCCCTACATTACAATGAATTTAAGTGGTATGCATTACTACTTCATGTCCCTTATATGGGGCAAATACAATGGACGTAGTTAGGCTGCCATCTGCTGACGATTGATAGCATATTACCAAATGTTATGTTATGCCAATATCACCCTCTGCCTTTTCATCTGCCCACGATGACAGTTATCCACCTTGATGTCTGCCGCCACCAAGCCGTGATGTCACCAAGCAAAAGCCCTACTGCATTAGAGCCCTACCATTGCCAAAGTCAAAGCTTTTGGGCAGCTGAGAACATCTGGTGTGATGTTGAAGATTTCAAAAACATGTTCTTTTCAAATAATGCTTGAATTCACACTTGAATCAACTAATTTTAATGTAGATTGGGGCAGAACCTAATGAATTTTCGCTTTTTGTCGTTTTTTCAAACGCCACGACACATTCACCAAGCCCCCAGTTCCCCCCCACCCAACACGCCGTCTCCGCCGGTCCATTCCCAAACATATTGACACACAGCTGTTCCACACACGGTGCACGGAGAAACTGACGCTTTGAAGAAACCAAAATCGTGTTTTTCATTTTCGGTTTTCGGTCTAAAACCGAAAATCCTTCAGCCTTTATGAAGATATTAATTTGTAGGCGTACATTGAACCGTAAGTCCTATGGTAGACGGACAACCCTTCACTGCTTGCATTTTAATCCCGCAAATTCACTTCGAGTTGAGTTAACATAACCAGAATTCCTTCATGTATTTGGGTACTTTGGATCATAGTGCAAGGGGGTTCCCTCTGGTGATAAGACTTCAGTGGCGCTGGGGCCCAGTGTGTGTGTTTGTCGTGCAAACTCTGCTGTTCTGTACACTGACCTGGAGTCCCGGGGCCAGCCGGTGTGCAGGTTGTTGTGATCAAAGGTGAATTGCCGCCCCTTGACATTAAGGTCTTATTCGCACAAATTTCACCGCCCATTGTTAACATTGGACCGCCGTACCTGGATGTTATCTTCCATGGCAGCCGCCGCCTTTGGTGTGTTAATGTGTACATGATTTCCCAAGTTGGATTATTAGAGTATTCAAAATCGAAATAAATAAAATTACCCTCCCTCAGTTTTTGGCATTGCTACTCGGTACACCCACTGGGGGGCAGTATTGCCGAAAATTGACAGCGGCCTCAACTTGTAAAAAATATTATGTTTCTCTTTTTCTGTGGTTTTGGAAATATGGGAATTGCACGACAAGCAGCATTTCCAACATTTTATGTCTGACACAACTGAACCAACATATCGTTCGCGCGTCGCTCGCTGTTCGCGCTCGTTGGACCAAGCAGATGCCCAATCAATGTCATTCGTTTGGTCCAATCAGAACCCCGCGAAGGCCTGAGATTTGTGAGAGATAGCCCCGAGTGACCCTATGCAGAGCCGAACCAAACCATAGTGGAGAAGCATAGCGCTGACTTGCAAGAAATGTAAGGTGACGTTACCTGTCATTGTCTGCCGACCAGGTAGAAGAAGCAGATGATTGGTTGAGACACGGGAACCCGTGGGAGAAGGCACGGCCCGAGTACATGCTGCCCGTTCATTTCTACGGCCGCGTGGAAGGCTCCGGAGCTTCCTCCAAGTGGGTGGACACACAGGTACAGTATACACACCCGTCTAGACCAGCGGTGGAAAACTTAGACTAGTGAGCTGGGCGGGCAGCCTTTTGGACATTGAAGTATAGACAAGTTCGGGCGGTACTTCCGGTGTCTGAACGTCACGTCCGGTGTCGTTTAGTTCGCTGTGTTTTTGGTAATTTTTCAACATGTTTATTGGGTGGGAACACACACCTTCAGGGTTATTTAAAACGGATGGTGGTAACTTGTGGTGTGCTATTCCACAACCAAATGCTCTCGTGCGGATCTGTGACCCACAAATGCATGATTTTAATAATCAGCACAACTCGTTCCATTGTCTCATTCCTTTTGGAAGGACTATTAAAAGCAGCCATCCTATTTGTCCAGAAGAACATGTGACCACTCGGTGAGTAACTTTAAGTCGGATTTTGACAGTATTTCATCAATATTTATGTAAAATGATGAACGATGCAAGGGAGATGATGTGTAACTGGTTACACAGCGACGTCTAGTGGTCGGATTTTGAATTGGTGAGCATTTTGTGTGTTTTTTGTGAGCCATCGCGGTCCACTACGATGAGATTAAATGGAACTCATACAGACACCGTAAGTGTGTTTCATCCCGGCGGGTAAAAATGCCAGCCCCCCTCGTCTATATACAAAATAGACACAATAGAAAAGGGGGGAGTGGGTCACTTTCAACTTTTACTTTTTTTTTAAATTTATCATATTATTGGATCAACCAAAAAAACATCTTTCTGTTACTAAAATATAAGTCCACCAACAAAGTCACTGACAATTCAGGAATATCACTGGAGCAAGGTTTATACATTATATAATGTGCCTCTTGCATTTGCCTATTTGTTCTTAAAAAGTTATTTTTTGGGCACAAGCGCCATTTATCATTCTTTATTGAGAGAGATAGTGACAGAATTAAATCGGAAACTGGGTTGAAGAGTCGAGGCGGGGGAGACATTGCAGAAAAGCCGGACAGCGGATTTGAACCTGCGGCACTGCTCGACCTATGGTCTGGGGGAAGGAACAGTGTTGTGTAATGCCAGGGAAAATCAGAAAAGGGAAAGTCATCGAATAAATTAAAAAGTCTAATTGGCCATATATGGCCCAGGGGGCATAGATTGCCAATGTCTGGTCTTGCTGGTCCATTTTCTATATGGTGTCGTTGCTAAAACCGTAATATACTAGTCTTGTCTTGTAGCATTACCAAGCAGTCACAGTTTGAATACACAATGGGTCATTTTCCAAATCGTCAAAAAGTCATCTTACCAGAGTCTCCAATGATCAGACGGTGTGGATGGATTCACCAGCGTTTATTCAGGATACTTCAAGACATTTCAGCAATCGGCACAGGCAGTTACAGAGGGGGAGACAGGCAGTTACAGAGGGGGAGACAGGCAGTTACAGAGGGGGAGACAGGCAGTTACAGAGGGGGAGACAGGCAGTTACAGAGGGGGACACCCATCGTCCCATCACGGCATCGGAGACGCTCCCTCTCACTTCCCTGTTCCGCTCCCTTCAGCATCTCTAGACCCTACCCTTTTTTTCAGTTGGCCAATCACATCCCTCGGCACATAGTACATGCACACAATAATAGAAGGTGGCATCTGCTCTCTCCACCGCAGACGCCGGAGTCAACAAGATTATTCTTGGTGTTATCCAGCAGACAGGCCCTTGGTTGGCCACCTCAGCACGGTTATTGCTGCCTCACAGCTAGAAGGTCCTGGGTTCGAATCCCAACCCGGACAGGTCCTTTCTGTGTGGAGTTTGCATGTTCTCCCCGTGTCTGCGTGGGTTTCCTCGGGGCACTCCGGTTTCCCCCACCACCAAAAACATGTTCTAGTTAACCTGCTCCAGTCAGTGCTCCTGGCCAAGGCACTGGCTCAGAATCTGGAGTTGGCCCCCGGGCGCTGCGCACGCGGCTGCCCACCGCTCCTCAGGGATGGGTTTAATGCGGAGGATTAATTTCACTGTACATGTGACGAAATAAAGTATGTTTACGTTTTTACTCAGGGCAGGGCATTTCCAGGGATCAACAATATCATCTTTTATAAACTTTAATGCTGTTATTGTGTCCTGTTGCTCTGGAAAGAAAATGTTTCAGATTTTCTTTTTCTTTCTAAAGCCAAAATGTCACTCATCCCACATCCCGATAGCTTGTCAGACTATTCAACACTTCCATCATGTTTAAGCTGTGCTAATGTGCCGGCTCCGGTGTCGCTAACCGATTGCAGGTGGTGCTGGCGATGCCATACGACACGCCCATCCCGGGCTACATGAACAACACTGTAAACACCATGAGACTGTGGTCGGCACGTGCACCCAACGACTTCAACCTGAGAGACTGTAAGTGTCGGCATGCATTCGGACTATTGTCAGCGTTATTATGTTTGACCATTGCTAGTATTTTGTGTTCTGCACGGGCGAACACCATGGCCATCTCTTTAGCCTCTGCCGTTCTCACAGCCTGTTCACACAGTCCTCGTTGTTATTTTGTGCACTTTCAATGCCACCGTTATTTTTTTTCTGCTTATAAGATTGACCTGAAAGCTAAATGCTGCTCTGCCTATAACTTTAGGCACTCAAGTGGTTTATATTGTGTGCATCTTTGCTTGCTAAGTTGCTAATGGTTTTCCTCATGATGCTTGCAATCGTTGTCATTTACAAAGCCGTCACAGTCACACCCTCTCAAAACACACACATACCCATACACACAAACGCACACGCACACACACACACCAACACGCACACACACGCATACTCACCCTGTCTTGTGGAGACTCATGCCCAACAGAGCAGGTGCCAATATTAAGAGTACCTACTTATGTACAGGACTATATGCGTAATCCGGCACACGGCAACAAATGTAATGAGGGGTTAAACGACTTCCGCAGTGATTGAGCCGACAGCTAGACATGCAGACGGTCGAAAATAATAGACAATCGACTGGTTCTCATGACGCATTGCATGATTGCTCTACTCTGCGTTGGGTCATTTCGTGCACCGACCCCTGGTCATTTCCACACGCATCACCCTCACCTGTGCGTGTTCTTTATGCGCACAGTTGTGAAACGCTTTCTCTGTTCTCTTCCCAGTCAACGTGGGAGACTACATCCAGGCCGTCCTGGACCGGAACCTGGCAGAGAACATTTCCCGCGTCCTCTACCCCAACGACAACGTGAGTCCAGCCACCGGCTCAACATTAATATTTCTCGGACCCATCGCTGTGGCCCAACATATTTGCCATCGCGTCATTAAAGTAAAACCGGCACCGAAAGTTCATAGGGAATTAATTCTGTTCTTCTGCGATCTCAGTCGATACATACGACTCTTGCCTCAGTGCATGCACTCTGGCGCTCAGCGGTACTTTGTTAGCGTAGCTTAGCATAGCTTAGGTAAAGATGGACGCAGCAAAAAAAACGCTGCATTTGATTTTGTGTTACACTTTGGTCGTGTAAAAAATGGAAAATCATTAGTTACCTGTATCTTCACGACCCGCACCAACCCCCACTCTCCTGACGTTCGAAATTCAATTGGCTGCGGCCCACGCCAATTGATGCTAGAAGCCAATTACTACATTGCCGCGCCTCCTCCCATCCGCTTACATGTATTTTGGGGATTTCTGGCGCCGTTAAAAACTGATTATGGTGGAAACACACCAGTGAGTCACAGGTCTTTACATCACTTTATCCCTAACCTCTTTTTTGTCCACTTCTTAATCTTGCCTTCTCCCTCAGACTTTCACTCTCTCCCTTTCTCCCTCTCTCTCCCTCTATCTCTTGTCTTGTCTCTTGCTATCTCTGTTCTTTCTCTCACTCTACATATTTCTGCCCCTCTCTCTTTCCACATCCCTTGTTTTCAGCCTCCCTCTCTCTTTCTCTACCTTTACCTATAACTTTCCCCTCCATCTCTTCCACTCATTCGGTATGATGAGCAATTGTTTTATGCCTGGGAATCAGACATTCCTCAAGCTTCCTGCTGTGACTTGCTGTGTGAAGGAGGTAGTGTGTGTGCGTCTTTGCTTGTGTGTGTGTGTGTGTGTGTGTGAGGGGCGTTGGGTAAATGCCGGTTACACAACTTGTTGTCGTACAGGAAACGTACGGCGCTGAGCTTGTCCTCAGTCAAGAGGTGAACCTACGGGACAAACTGCACAACCAATCTACTGTTCTCCAACGACCTGCCCCCCTACACTGTGTTCCACTAGGCCTAGAGTTTTACAAACATAATTAAATGCATTTTAAACCTGCCTGTTAGCGTATTTTTGACACTATAAACTGCACTTAAACGGTCCTACGGACTGAAATGTATTTATCGCTCACGTGAATATTTGATTTTCCCTGTCCCCTATTCATCGTAATAGCACTGTGGTTTAGATCACAGAGCATTTATGCCATTTTTGACGCAGTGGTTAGCATTGCCGCCTCACAGCTACAAGGTCCTGGGTTCGAAACCCAACCCGGACAGGTCCCTTCTGTATGGAGTTGACATGTTCTCACCGTGCTTGCGTGGGTGTCCTCCGGGCACTCTGGTTTCCCCCACCACCAAAAACATTGTTAACCTTCTCCAGTCAGTGCCCCTGGCCAAGCCACTGGCTCACGATCTGGAGTTGGCCTCCGGGCGCTGTGCCGCAACTGCCCACCGCTCCTCAGGGATGGGTTAAATGCAGAGGAAGAATTTCACTGTACATTATGTATGTGTGACGAAAAAAAGTATCTTAACTTATATGTCCATATCTCCCCCTTCCATCTCTCTAACTCCCTCTCTCCCATCTTAACTTATATGTCCATATCTCCCCCTTCCATCTCTCTAACTCCCTCTCTCCCCCTCACTTCCTCCCTCTCTCTCCAGTTCTTTGAAGGGAAGGAGCTGCGTCTCAAGCAGGAGTATTTCGTGGTGGCAGCCACGCTTCAGGACATCATGAGACGCTACAAAGCCACCAAGCAGGGCCGTTCTGACTTCAGCAGCTTCCCAGACAAGGTACTGATGAGAGAGATTTGAGCTGACTTCAGCAGCTTCCCAGACAAGGTACTGATGAGAGAGATTTGAGCTGACTTCAGCAGCTTCCCAGACAAGGTACTGATGAGAGAGATTTGAGCTGACTTCAGCAGCTTCCCAGACAAGGTACTGATGAGAGAGATTTGAGCTGAACGCCTGCATCACCACCATCAAAACCTGCAGGGTTCAATAGTCTGGCTGCAGTAGAGTCTATAAACGCTAACTTTGATCACTTTCTTTCTCTTAATATATTGAATGTGCATGCACGGGCATGTGTCTACACAGAGTACCTCTATAGCTGCTGTTTATTCATGTTGGGTTTTGATGTGTATTTGGTCCAGGATCGCTGGTTTGGTTTAGAACACCATGCACTACAGGTTTATCGCTTGGTGCTAGTCGTGTCTGGTGTGAATAAATATACATTTAAAGTACTAATGTCTTTTCGTAATTTCTGGCAGGCCATGATAGTTAAGAAGCTTACTGCCCTCCCCATCATTCATTCCTAATTGATCCAGGTGCACCCACTCAGCTGATAAACTTTCTCCCTTAGCGATTGGCTCGACAGCTTTGGCACTCCCTATACATTCTACCTGCTCCTAAACTGTATACTGCTTGTTTTGCTATCCACCACCTTCCCCTGCTCCGCCTAACCAAGATGGGAAGAAAATGCTGTGGGGGGTTTAACTATCTCACCCTGCGTGCTGGGTTGAGAATGCCCTAAACTACTGCTGCCCTCTCACCCTGCATGCTAGGGTGAAGATTCTCTACACTACTACTGCTCCCTGAATAGTGTTTTTCCATGGTACTCATGGAAATAGAGGTGCTCCTCTGAACAGAGCCATACCACCAATAATCATTCTATTTTCAATTAAGAATTGCTACTTAATCTTCTGTTGTGTTTGTGCTTGACTAAAATGGTTGTGACAGAAATATATTTTAAACTCCTTCCGCCAGGTGGCCATCCAGCTGAATGACACCCATCCAGCCATGGCCATCCCTGAGCTGATGAGGGTCTTCGTGGACATTGAGAAGTTGGACTGGGACACGGTACGTACCTCCGATCACTCTCTGGATTAGCAAAGAATCTGGTTTATTGCCACTATCAATGACACAACCGTTTTTCTCGGTACTGGTGCAAGAGTTCATGGAACACTGGACCCAGTGTGACAAAAGAAACACATTTGATCATAGTTCTTAGCGCAGACATGAGTATATGGCCCGTTAGACTTTTTAATCCGGCCTGTCGAACAAATTATAGTGGGTCTGTAAAATCCTCAGTCATTTCCATTTTTCCAGCATTTCTGCCATTTTTTCAACTTTTATTGGATAGGATTAGTCGGAACCTGGGATGAAATCAGATTACGAGAACATGCTGCACTGCAGACACTGCGATAGACACAGCGGCAATTAAATAACATGAATGAGGCGCATTGGGTGCAGTGTCCATAACCACTCCAATGAACCCCCCCCCCCATTCATTTCCCTGTTTAACCCTTTCTCCTGGCCCGCATTTTTTTTCTTTCTTTCTTTATTGAGAGAGATGGTGACAGGATTAAATTAGGAACTGGGATGGGACATTGCAGAAAAGCAATGTCCCAATACATGCTGGTTTGAGTACCGTCCTCAGAGAGACGTATTAAGCTAATCGGCGTATCAGACCTTGTTGACCTACGTCATATTGTCTGATATCTCTAATGTCATACTGGGCTGGGTCAGAGTGAGTGATTTCAACGTCTCTGGAACTATGTCTTTTTAGATGTAAAGGTGATGCAAGGATTCTGCCACAGTGCTAACTTCCATCAGTAGACTTAATAATTGTCTTGTCTTTTTAGATGTAAAGGTGATGCAAGGATTCTGCCACACTGCTAACTTCCATCAGTAGACTTAATAATTGTTGGTTTCTTCAGGCTTGGGACCTTCCATCAGTAGACTTAATAATTGTCTTGTCTTTTTAGATGTAAAGGTGATGCAAGGATTCTGCCACACTGCTAACTTCCATCAGTAGACTTAATAATTGTTGGTTTCTTCAGGCTTGGGACCTGACCACCTAACTTCCATCAGTAGACTTAATAATTGTTGGTTTCTTCAGGCTTGGGACTTGACCACCCGGACGTTTGCCTACACCAACCACACGGTGCT
>OMKY01231736.1:0-12010 GCA_900302395.1 Bregmaceros cantori | reverse complement strand
CCCCCCTCCCCCCCACATCATTATCCTCTGTGATAACAACCTTTAAAATACTGTCAGCCATCTTTGGCAAACACGTCACGGCATAATGAGAAAATGTATAATCACACTGATAATTATGAGCGCACTAAAGACAAATTCAATAATACAGGATACATAGCAATGCTTGCACACAGAGGCTCACCAGCACACAGTCACACACAGACACACACACACACACACATACACACAGACACACCACCTTTGTTATTGGTCTTTGTGCAATGAGTTGCAAAAGAGCCCAGATTTCCTAGCAACAGACCGCCACCAAACATTTGGCAGGAGACGAACATTCTCTCTCTATCGCGCACAGCCCCTCTCCTTCTCACTACACATAGCCCTCTCTCTCCCCCTCTTTCTCTCACCCCCCTATCTCTCTGTCTCTCTTGCTCTCTCTCTCTCTCTCTCTCTCTCTCTCTCTCTCTCTCTCCGCGCGCTCTCTCATCCCTTCCATCTCTGTCGTACACAAAGTGTTGAGGGGAAAGCCAAACGGCTACTCAAGGTGTTCAGGATTGGGAAGATTCCTTTAAAAATGTAATCCCTTATAGTTACAAAGTATTCAAATACAAATTGTAATCAGTAACCTAATCCTGTTACCACAATTTGAAAGTCAGGTAAGGGATTACTTTTAGTTCAAATGATTTTTTTATCGGAGGGCCACAGCCAGTGCCATGTCCCCTGATCATGTTCCCCAGGGGAAGCAAGTAAAGGTTAAAGAGAGTTGGTCTTTAGGATTGATCCATGAGAGATGACAGGGTTAGTGTAAAGGGGGACGAGAGAGTGGGGACCTGCAGCACACATATGTCTTATGTGAGGGGAAGCGATCTGACGTCAGCTGCGTGCGGTGTGACACTAAGTCACAGGCACGATACTGTATGCGTGTTGGTTTCAGTGGTCTAACCGACTGCGCCACAGAGCCAGCACCTTCCCATGATGTTTAAATTCTTTCAATTAAGTGTTTTGATTCAAAATGAGGCTCTACAAATCCACACGCACGACAAGAACAATCGGTCTGGATTGTTCGGTCTGGATTGAGCAATCAAATGAAGTTATCAAATCACAGCGCAGTAGGCGTGACAAGTGGCACACAGTAAATTTTGCAGTGTTAAATCAACACTTAAAGAGTTAAATTTAACACTGTGTCTGAGTGTATTTGGTCCTTATCAGATTTGGTGTTAAATTAACTTTTTCCATAATGGTTAACTCCTCTTAAAATTATTTTGAAATTGAGTAAAAAATGGATACTGGCTAGCACTGTACAACACTACCGGCATGTCCGTGAAGGAACGGGTGTCTGCATCTGAACGGACGAAGGACGCGAGGGCCATGCGACATGGCGAGTCGGCAGTACCGCTGCGACACAAACCCTTGGGGTCCGAGCCGAACCTCAGTCCGCGCCAAGGTTCGGGTGTCGCATGAGTCACGACACAATGAAAATGGCGGTCTTTAAAGTTTGAGAGAGGACGAGGTGGGTGGGCTTTGGGCGGGGCTTTGTAGAGTCTTATTGACCCAGTGCCTTGTAACTCTGCAAATTAACACCAACACTAGTAAATATTGAACTCCCTCTGTTGTTGTAATAACTCTGAAAGAGTCAATGAATTTTGACACTGCATATTTAACACTGCAAAGTTTACTGTGCATGGAGGCCCACGTCTTGATTCGAACAACAGCCACCTTAACAGGGCGCTGATTGGGCCGGGCAAATCTGATCTATGATCCAGACCCACCGGGCCGCCCCGTTGCGAGTGATGGTCCTTTGGTAGGGAAAAAAAACCCTGAATGGGCTGGAAAATAATTTAAGAAGTATTTATTTCTCTGACAACATTTTACTAGTACTCACAAGTTAAACAAATATAACTACTTTCTATTCCTTACTTTTGAGAAACAGACTCCTTACTTTTCATAGACTATATAATTATACTCAATTTTGTTTGCACTGATCTGCAAGAACTAATGATATTATGAAATGCAGCCTAGTAAACACCACTGCATGCACGTGGCCTTTAGTAACATATGTAAATTGTATTAACACAAACAGCTAAGAAAATTATTATCTCCTGACATAAGTGGCTAATTCGTTTTGTCATTTTTTACTTTCAAAAGTACTTTTGATTACATTTCAGAGCCTCTACATTTTACATTGACTTAAGTAGATATTCCAGTCAGCAGTTTGTAATCTTACACACGTTGTTATGTATTTGTAATGGAATTTGACTGTTATTCAAGTAAGAAATCTGGGTACTTTGCCATTTCTGCTTGTGCCGACATCTACTAACATGTATGCAAGTTGACAATGCATGTGCAAAGTTCTGCTATTCATTTTACAGATTAGCGCGTTTAATCTTGTTTCATCCTGCGCCCCACAGTTTATTGGAGAATACACTCATACAGTGTTGCTGACTATTAGTGTCAGTGTACTTGGTGGAGAACGAGAGAGAGATTGGGAGAGAGAAACTAAGAGGCAGAAATGAAAAAAAATAAACTTTATTCAACTCTGTCTTGAACCACTGGGACCGGTTGACTGATAGGTGGACGTTAACAGAAAACAATGCCAAGAATATGATACGTTAAATGAAAATAATGAGTGATTTGTTAGATAACATGTTTCATGGTGCATGTTACTGAAATGTAACTGATAGAGTCACACCTGCCTTATCCTGATTGGCTCGATGCTGTGGAATGATCGGATGTCCCCTACCATCATCTATTAATGAGTGATGATTCCTGAAAAATGACCCATTTCGGCATGTTCCCTGCTCGTGCTAACACACAGCAAGCCCCTTATCGTAGCTTAGCTTAGCAGCCATGTTTGATACCCAGCTCTGTCCAGTATAGTTTAATAAAATAAGTAACCCTTAGCACATTCCTGTGTCAAGACTGGTCATTTCTTCTACGTGGACATCCTTATCTGAGCTGCCATTACATGGGTTAATAGATGCAGTGGATATTGAGTGCATGGAAATATAGATAGACTGAAGGAGTGAGGCGGAGAGTCGATAGACATTACGTTATATTTCAAACAGCGGTGGATGGTGCACTTGCCTCCTTGCAGTGTTTATAAAAAAAAAGAAAATAGAAAGCTATATGAGCAATAGCAGGAAGGGTGGAATTCCAAATATGCTTCAGCTCATAAAGGTCACTGTGATAGCAAAACTGTATTTTTGGCTTAAAATTGACTCTCAAGGTGATAAGAAAATGATATGTTTTCAGAGCAGAGAACCGCAAAGGATCAAGAATCCGTCCAAAACATGGTTCGACAGGTGGATACATCTGTATTTTCGCCGCAATCCTTTGATTTTAACGATACCGAGTCCAGATCCCTGATATCGAGTCCCGATACAGAGTTTTGATCCTGCAAAAATTGGTAGTACCCAAACTATTTGGCACTCATTTACCGATCTTGATCGGGACAAAATCACGAGTCCCGATCCTTGGAAAAATGTCTGATCGGCCCCCGATCACCGATCTGAGGATCGGATCCGTGCACCTCTATTTTTTTTTGTACATTATTTTTTGGTTGCAAGTGCCATTTTTCATTTTACTAACAGGTCTAGTGTGAAGGGGGCCGAGAGAGCAGGGAAGCAGACGTGCAGCATGCTTATGTTGGTGAGGGGAAGCGATCCCACGACAGGTGTGTGCGTGTGCGAGACTGAAACAAAGGCACCGGTCTAACCAACTGCGCCACAGAGCCTGCCCGACACCTGCATCTGTTAATCGAGAAATGGGTGTAAAACTCAAAAACAAAGAGGTGGGTTGGTAAGCTTCTTTGTGAAAGAGGAGACAAATATCAATATTTTTATTCACACAACACAAAACATGCCGTCTACTGATGGTTTAAATTGGGTTTTTCTTCATACTCACCATTCAACCAATGCAAGGTCTTGAAATATGAGGAATTTGCCTGTGTTTTAGAGTTGTTAAGCCTCTAAAACAGGGCTATTCAACTACTTTGCTCAGAGGGCTGCATTGTCAGAAGCCCAATGGGCCAGGGCCCAGAGCAGATGCCGGACTGCAAACTGTTTTCTGCAGTTGACACGGCTAAAAAAGTGATAATTTCATCATGTTGTACAGACAACCGGAGAGAGTCAAGAAAGTACGTAGATGAAGAGGGTGTTTTTGGCGGAGTGGTTATGGACACCGCCCCCATTCACGTTAATAGTGTTGTAACTGCCGCAGGCTCTGCAGTGCCGCGAGTTCTCCACTGGCTTGTCTACGATGTCTACCCCCGATTTCTTCAACCCAGTTTCCGACTAATCCTATACAATAAAGAAGAAAAAAACGGTTGTGACACCAGAAAAAATAAGAGAAAAGAGAGTAGCTGCAGATGGAGGCTAGAGAAAATATGTCATTATCTGAGAAGAAAACAGTGTCGAGAGAGAGAGAGAGTAGACTGCAGCATATGGCTGTCACTTCACTCATGTGAAGTGAAAAAAACCAAGACAAATGAACAACTCTAGTAAACTACACACAGTGAGCACTATAAAGTCAGCAAATAAAACACACTCAAAGCCACAAAAGTCAAACATAGTGCACTAGAAAGAAATAGAAAGCACTAGATTTCAGTGTATTGATTTTGAGTGCACTATGAACGGTCTAATGCCGGCTCAAATCAAACGCGTCCGTTTTGCACGCACTGGAAATGGTGTCGCCATGTTGTGCACAAGATTGCAGCATTTCTGTTTTAATATCTGTGTGGGAACGTCTATTAAAGGTATGTAACCAGACACCGTACAGTGAATAATACAATCTTAAAAACATTTCATTTAGGTATAAAATGCAGTAGTCGCTGCCTCCTCGACGGTGCGATTGGTAAAAATAGCAGCAAACTGTCGCACCTAACGCGCTGCCATTCATGTTAATCCTGCATTGTCTGCCGCAGCGCCGCACGTTCTCCTCCCCTCACTTGTCTGTGATGTCTACTCCCGATCTCTTCAACCCAGTTTGTGACTAATCCTATCCAATAAAGATGAAAAATGAAGATGACGCCAGAAAAAATAACTTTAGAAAGAAAATTGTGAACACAGATAAAAATGAAAATAAATGTAAATGTAAATGAAGGGTAGGACATGCAAAATTAACTTCAACTGGGAATGATTGGGAACAATGTCTAGAAGTCATGCTACAAAGCTGCAGACACCTTAAGAACATTGGTGCTAATGTAGGTACTTAGCAACTAAGCATGTACATGGCTACAGGATTCAGTTGTACATCCTGAACACAGCATGTTTTCAAAGCAAATTGTGTGCCATATATGAAGTCTTTCACGGTTGTAGATGTCTACAGAAGTCCTACATGTTCTTATAGATAAATGAGCAAAAAACAAGTTTGCTGCAAGTTACATTTCCTAATTTTATTGACAGTGTTAGTGCGAAAGGGGGATGAGAGCCTGTGTTGCATATAAAACATGCAAATATAATAATATGTGAGTAGGTTAATTTTAAATATTTCTTTCACGCAGTCTGAATTTGGCAAAAAAAAAACATGTAACTGCTTCCTGGAAGAAGGGATCTTGTATCTCAATGGGACATCCTGAATAAATAAAAGAAGAATGAAAGAAAAAAATATCCAAATGATTAGAAATGTACAAAGATAAAATCATTAGCAACTACTTGACTATTAAAATGATGGTTGGTTGTAGTGAGAGCTCTAGGGGTGGCAGCGAGATCTAGAGCGCAGCGTAGTTACCCAGAGGAGGGACGCTCACTACACCAAGCCTGGGAAAACTCACTAAAAAATGTGAGCCCTCCCCATTCAGCCCCTCCATCCTCCGCTCCCCACAACACAAAGTATGGGAAGTGGGCAAAGAGTGAGTGTCAGCATGTGTGTGTGTTTGTGTGTGTGTGTATGTATGTATGTGTGTGTGTGTGTGTGTATATGCGTGTGTGTGTGTGTGTATGTATGTGTGTGTGCTAGCCTTGCCTTAGGACCGGAGGAACGGATGAGGGTGTCTGTGGCTTCATTGGCAAAGCAAGGACAATATTCAACATATTAAATAAAATCTGGAAAGCAAATAACATAACAGTCAACACCAAACTGAAAATATTAGCAACTGTCAAATCAACCCTACTCTACAGTTCAGACACCTGGAAGATCACCAGCTATTTTCTCAAAAAGCCAGAGACATTCCGCAACCGCTGCCTCCAACGGCTAGACAAACACCATCTCAAATGCCAACTTATGGGACCTCACAAAACCATAAACATTACAATTAGAAATTAGAAATGGACCTGCATAGGAGCCACACTCAGAAGACCAAATAGCTCAATAACAAAACATGCCTTAACATGGACCCTGCAAGGCAAGAGGAACAGAGGAAGGTCTAGAGCCTCCTGGACAAGAAGGAGTCTCCTGGAGAAGCAGGGCTTGAAAACAAAATTATTTTTTAAAACGCTCCGTTCTGAACGGTTCAGCCAGGCCTATCTTTAACGTTTTCGTTCTCGGAACCGTTCCGCCACCAAAATATCGTCCGTGACCTGGTTAGTCTCCCAGACATAGGATATGTTGAAATATCTAGAGAATGAAAAAAAAAAAAACATTTTTAACCGGTTTTGTGGTTTTCATAATGTTCCGTTTCTGTTCCGGAACAGTTGAAGAAATATTTTTTCGGTTTTGTTTCCGCTCCTCGTAAAATTCAGGAAATGTACGTTCGTTTTCGGTTTCCGTTTTCCTTCCTTGAACCGGTTCGGAGCCCTGTGGAGAAGGCTGAAGAATGGAAGTGTTTGGCCAGTGGCCTATGTTCCGTAAGGAATTCAAAGGCCTACGTAAGTAAGTAAGCTAGCCTGGCAAGTCAGAACAAAATGTTACATACTCACCCGCATGCTCATCACTTTGCATTTTGGAGTATGATAATTACAATCCAACAAATCAGATGTTCATATCCCTGCACCAAACAGATGTAAACAATGAATAGACGAACCTGTCATTGCATCCCCGAAACGTGGAGCATCAGGGATGTAAGGGTTTTGTGTGTGCCGCCGTCACCGTGTCCGCCGCGGCAGATCACTCAAGTTAACGTGATAACTTCTGAACGCCGAGTGAAGAGGATATATATATATATATATATGTAAGCAAACAGTAACATAATAGAAAGACATCACTCGCTGCTCGTGTCTTGAACAGGATGAACCCTGCCTACTTCAATTTGCGATCAGACCGCTGTGCACCTGTATCAGAGATTCAACTTATAGCTTTATCACTCCTTGCCAAGCGGGGTGATTCGAAAATCATCTCCTCTCCCCAACCCCATGGAACATGAGGGACGTTTCATTGGAGAGAGGCTCGCAGAAACAAACACCGAAAACCAACGTTTGATTTATAGCCACAATTAACCGCCAAATCGGAAGACTCTCTGACACGCGTGGCACGACTCCAGAACTATCGCTTGCATTGTACCAAGATCAGAGACGGGGTGAGGTTTGGGTGCGGAGGGGGGGAAGAAGGGGGGGAGGCTTGATTCACCGCAATCAAGCCAGATACACAACAGAGCAACATGAGAGCTTGGTTCCCCTCCAAAGCCTTGCAAGTTAAGACATTACCTCAGGGCCCAGTTACAGTGTTTTGGACTGTGTGTGTGTGTGTGTTTGTGTATGTGTGATCGTGTATACGTCTATGCAAAGTGAGTGTGTCCAAGCGTTGGGTTTTTCCCTCAGCAAAGAATAGAGAAGACTTTCTTTGTGAAATAAGAGTGAAGAAGAAGGGAGGTAAAGGGGGTGCATTTCCACATTTATTGAACTTTTAAACCCCTCCTAGATGCCTCCTGGCTATCCTAACCTGGTAGGCCAGAACCAACGAATTGTCCATGTATCGCACACGACTAGACGGTCCGGTGGGTCTGGACCGGTCCAACCAGCGCCCTGTTAAGGCGGCCTTGTTCGAAGTGAGAGGTGGGCCTCCATGCCACTTGTCACGCCTACCGTGCTGTGATCTGATAACTTCATTTGATTGACTTACTCGGGCAGGGAAGCAATGTTGTGAGTGAATTGAATTGCGTATGTGTGATTGTGTATACGTCTATGCAAAGCGAGTGTGTCCAAGCGTTGGGTTTTTCCTCAGCAAAGAATAGACGAGTTCGGGGGGTACTTCCGGTGTCTGAACGTCACGTGCGGCGTCATTTAGTTCGCTGTGTTTTTGGCAATTTTTCAACATCTATATTCGGTGGGAGCACACACCTACAGGGTAATTTAAAAATTGTGGTGGTAACTTGCGGTGTGCTATTCCTCACCCAAATGCTCTCATGACCCACAAACACATGATTTAATAATCAGTGCAACTCGTTCCATTGTCTCATTCCTTTTGGAAGGACTAGTAGAAGCAGCCAGCCAATTGGTCCAGAAGAACATGTGACCACTCGGTGAGTAACTTTAAGTCGGATTTTGACTGTATTTCATCAATATTTATGTAAAATGATGAACGATGCAAGGGAGATGATGTGTAACTGCCCACACAGCGACATCTAGTGGTCGGATTTTGAATTGGTGATCATTTTGTGTGTTTTTTGTGAGCCACCGCGGTCCACCATGCCGAGATTAAATGGAACTCATACAGACACCAGAAGTCTGTTTCATCCCGGCGGGACAAAATGCCAGCCCCCTGTATTTCGCGGGTAAACTCGTCTATTCAGGGCATGGTTACAAATTCCTAGATAATTACACATTCTGTAGAAGTATCAGTACAAGATATACCTGTATATGAGTACAAGAGATATATGCTGCATAGGCGGTCAGAGTTCAATCCTGCACATTATGTGCAGAGTTCAACAACATCACGTTTTAAGTCTGGTGGTTCTTCTGGACAAGGCCCTGTAGTGTCTGCCAGAGGGAAGGGTGAAGAGAGGGTCTGCTGGATGGGCCATGGACTTCCACAGATGTCTGATTTATTTATATATTTATTTATTTATTTATTTGTTTATTATTATTATTATTTGTTACTTTTGGGGCGCATACACACCGTTTTCCATTCTTAATTGAGAGAGATAGCGATAGGATTAACTGGGAGACTGGGATTAAGAGTCAGGGGCATGCTTTATAACCACTCTGCCATCTTTTTTTTTAAATCCTAATCACAATTTTTAAAACAAGCAGAAATCTTCTTCCCTACATAATAAGCTCTTGTGTTCGAATATCATTTGTGAAGAATATTTGGTGGAAAGGCTAACGTCAGTGCAAAAACTTTTAGTGTTAAATAAGCGCTGATCATCATCGTGGTGGACTGTGACAAAGCCACCACTGGGGGGTAGAGTGAGTGTGGCAGATATAATTAGCTGTTTGTCTAAACATGATCAGTACACCATAGAAGAAAACTCCAGAGACCTGTCCTGCACATCTGTTACGCTTTCACACTGCCAGTAATGTCAGTGTGTGTGTGTGTGTGTGTGTGTGTGTGTGTGTGTGTGTGCGCGCAAGAGCAGGCTAGGTAACGTTTAGTGCTGTCAATCTTACCTGAAAGTCGACGTTCACAGTATTTTTATTATAATTATTAATTATGGTTTTTAATACTCTAGTAGTAGCAATCCCAATTAGAAAACTAGAACGTGAGATATTTTAGAAATTCCAATGTCAGGTCTGTTATTTGGTCTTCTTCACCAACCACATGATGCAAACAATATTGTAGCCATAACCATAATTTTTGTCCATCAACCATAATTTTTGTCAACAAGCGACTCGACGCGCTGTAAGCCGCACTAGCAGAACTCCCGACCGGCATTTGGGGCGCTCAACAGCCACTGCGGGTCGCTCAGTGATCCAATGCGGGTAGCAAACCCTGACCCAGGGATGAGCTGCCGGTCGCAAGCTGATTTTGAAGTATTTCCTTGTCAGGGGTTCTGTGGATTATTATTATTATTAACATTATTATTCACAAAGTTCCGCCATGTTTGCATAATCCGTGACGCATGCGCATAATCGGTGACGTCACACGCCGTGGAGTGGGGGCGAGTCACCCGCCGTGTTTCTTGTATCGCTCGACGAAAACAATTATTTTTGGTATGTTACTTATAGGCTACCGTAATTCACCAAAAAATTTCATCCAGATCCATGCTCAACTTTTTCAGTTGGCCAGGGTACAAACCAACGCGACCAAAAACATAACTATGTAATTAGGTAGGGTGGATTTCCCTAAAGTGGACCACTGCCTAAAGTGGGACACCTAAGATCCAGATGCTCTAGCTCCTCTCCAAACTTATGAATGTTGGTGAAGCTATGGTAATGTGTCTAACATCAAGTACAACTGTTAAACACTACATTTCACTGTCTCACATTTGGCAACTGACTGTCCCACATTAGGAAGCTGCAAAACACGGCCCACATTAGGGCAATCCACCCTAAACATTCACACACCAACCCCTTTGGAGGCAATTTGGGGTTCAGTGCCTTGTCCAAGGACTCTCTGCCATGGAAACTGTTGGAGCTGGGATTCAAACCATCAACCTTTCAGTCTTCAATCCTCTGGTTTGGTATACAAGTATTCAAAACCCAGGAGCACGAACACATACAAGGGACCCCAGTCAACGTAGCGGCCACTCGGCGGCAGCACAAATTGAACTTCAATTCTCAATATATAAAAGTTGGTTCACATGAAAACATGAGGTCTGCTTCACACGTTCTTTACATTTAAATGCCAGTACAGTGCAATGAAGTGGACAAGTTCACACATTCCAATGCTTCTTAAGTTTTTAAATTCAGGACCATTTCTTTGCGCAATATGGTCCCATAATAAAAGTGAATGTAATCCCCTATTCGGGTCAAATGTAAATGTTATTTTTAGAATGCTCTTCCAGCCCACCTAAGAGCACTAAAAAACCTACCTGTTCACCAAGACTATCTCCTAGTTGTTCTTTATTTATCGCTATAAGCATCATTTGTTTTATCCTTTTTTATTGTCATACCTTTTCCCTCTTTAGCACTGACATTCGCAAGAATGCAAAGTGCAGATTTAATAAAATTCTGAAATTCTTAAAATATTTGAATGTAGTTGTAAGAGAATACACATAATATTGTGTGTAATCTGCAATTACTGCAATCGGATTACTTGTCGTCTGTCACTTCCCATCCTTGCGTACAGTTACTTGTTATAATATACTGTAAAAGTTAACCTCACGCCAGTAATTGGAATGACTCACAGCAGAGAGGTGTGTAGGTAGTGGAACAATAACTTTATATCACACAAGGAACAAAGCAACAGTAGCGGAGGCGATCGCGAGAGAGAGAGACTCGGAAGGAGAGCAGGTATATATAAGCACGGAGGCACGCCCACACGGGGAGGGGGCGAGTAGCGCATGTATACTGTCCCATAATAATCCCGACTCTCGTGTCGTGTCGGGGGTTCCACCGACAGCCAGGTGTAATTTAGCAACTTGCTAATCCTGTGTATATCCATCTTTTCATGACTTATGTAACATGCTGCAATGAATGCCATCTACTTTGCTATGTAACATGCTGAATGATGAACAATGGCTCTGTACTGTCTGTCGTTAAATAAATTTCATTCATTCATTCATTCATTTCATTCATTCATTGTAGCTTAATGGTCAGCGTCAGGGACTGGTGTATCAGAGGTTGTAGGTTCAAATCCAGTTCAAGCCGATATTTGGGTAAACACGTTTAAAACCTTTGGACACTTAACCAGAACAATTGGGCAACCCTAAAGAAAAAATATTGTGTTCTCTATCGTATCAGAGACTATCTCTCCACCCAGTTACATATTCCATATGTACGGGAACTGACCCCACGTGGGTCAGGTGACGTGGATAATTCTTTAAGACACACCACCTGTGGAGGTGGCCTGATGAGGCTATAAAAGCACCTGGGTGCCTAGCACTCATTGATTATTTCGATTCCACGACGAGCAGGTTGACGTGTTAGACAGTTGTGAAGTGTGAAGACAGATTACTGCCACTTACCTTGTGTAAGAGAGAGACGTATCTTTTCGATCTTCCTCTCGGGGCGTCTGTCTTCCGTTAGTAGCATTTTTGTAACTT
>OMKY01231732.1:0-11278 GCA_900302395.1 Bregmaceros cantori | reverse complement strand
CACCCCACACGCGACTTCTTCCGGTGGTACTGTCCGCTATTGGCGCCAGCGACAGTCAGAATGAATGGGATCCTATGGGAGCTAAAATATGACAAATACATAAAATAAAAAATATAACAAATATAACAAATATGACAAATCTGACACGTTTGTGAAATTATGACCCCCCCTCCCTCACTCAATTAACCAATATTTATCCCAGCAATATACATTAAAAAATCAATTAGGAAAGATCTTTAAATAGGTCAAAACAGGCTGCTAAGATCGGTATATTTGTATTGGAATCCCATAGGGCTCGGTTTTAGGAGACAAGGCTCCCCCCAGACCAACCCGGAAGTAGGCACGGACATCAAAACGAACGCGGTGTCCATTTTTATATACAGTCTATGGTTCAGCATAAATCTTCTGCCTTCTAGTGATTAGTTGTTAGTTATGATTATGAACTAGGTATCAATTATTGAAATATTTATATATTCACCCACTAGAACCCAGTAAGGATACCATTTATTCCGTGTTGAACTAGAGCATCAGCAAGGAGATCTATCCATCTTTCTTGTTATTCTGTTGAACTACTCACCGTGGACCACACACAAACTGCATGGTATACGGTGATATTCATTATATTCATACCAGTCCTGTGTAGAACTTAGGCATGCATGATACGTGCCTTGGTATTGGCATGTGCCTGCAAGTACAAGGAAAAATCAATGAAATGGTACGTGCCATTGAGCTATGTATAATAAAATTATTGAAATGTGAAGTTGAGTTAATGATCCAGTTCAGAGGACAGAGAAGGCGCCACAAGGCGTGATAAGGCAACAATTAATATTTAAAAGTAAATGGCTGTGTCCGAAATCGATTCCTATCCCCTACTCCCTACCCCCATATAGTGCACTCATTTATAGTGCACTCAACAGCAACGGCCGAGATTTCGGACACTAGAGATGGTGCCGTCAAAATTATTATAAAATATAATTATAAAAAATATTATTATGAAATTCAATAATCGTCAGAAAAAGTCAAAAGAACTTACATTTACGATTTGCGGTCGCTATTTACTCCCGCCACGTCATTTTTATTAAGGTTTGTCATGATCTCACGCCTCCCTTCTGCACCTGCCCTGTCCACCCGCCTACCATCTGCACCAGTCCTGTCCTCCCACCTGTTCTGCGTTACCTGATTACCGTCCCCCACTATATAAGTCAGCCCAGCCCTCTGTTCCCTGTCAGTGCGTCAAGTCACCTTGCCTCACCTGTACCCCCTCCTGTTTCTCCAAGCCTGTCTGCTCCCTCTGCCCCAGTGTGATTACCTGCCTGTCCGGTATGTTACCCTGATTTATTCCAGCATTTTGGACTTTGTTTGTGAATTAATAAAAGACACTCTCAGTTCTGTGCACTTGAGTCCTGGTCCTGTTCTGGTCTCTGACAGTACGAACTGACCAAGAATGGACTCAGCACAGTCCCAGCCAGAGTTGTCTGCCATGCAACGACTCAAATATCCGGAGGGAGTTATTAATAAGGTGTCCGAAGAAGTTTCTGAACTAAGTGAGGTTGTTCATGTGCAACAACACATTAATCAGATCCTGGAAGTGATGTCCAAATGTGGCCCCGCCTGTTTCGTCAACCAGTTCTGTTTCCAAATTCTTAGTCCCTGAACCAAGGATCGGTAATCCTGAACGCTTTGATGGTGACCCAAAGCAAGGTTACGCAATTATGCATCTCACTGGCCGCGCCAGGCTCTGGGGAACTGCCGAATTTGATCGACAGACCGCGGTCTGTTCATCGTTCTGCGCATTCGAAACTGAGATGCTAAAAGTCTTTGACGTCGGTTCGTCGGCATCCGAGGCATCTCGAGGTCTACTGACCACCCGTCTGTTACAGCCCAGCCGGTCCTGACCCAGCCTGTCCCGACCCCAGTTCAGAGCGACCAATCCGGCCGCGCCGCCCTCACTCCCGAGGAGCGACGTCGGCGCCTGAATTTGCCTCTACTGCGGTGTTGAGGGTCACCGTGTCGCTGCCTGCCCAGTAAGTCGTGACTCACCTGGAGTTGGAGGGATCCGGGTGGGTGCTGCTAATTTTCCACTCTCTTGTGTCCGTAAGCCCCTGGTTGGGCTCAGTCTTAGACTACCAGACTCTACGGATACCCTGTCCGCCCTGGTGGATTCTGGATCTGAAGCTAATTTAATGGACATTGAGTTAGCACGACAATTAGGAATAACCTGCCAGAGACTCAGCCCGTCCGTTCCTGTCCGAGCACTAGATGGACATCGTCTTGGCTCAATCTCTCATGTCACTGCCCCTGTCAACAACCCATCATCCTTGGGTATCCTTGGATCCATCTGCACAATCCCCAATTTGATTTGGGAGACTGGGGCCATTCGGGAATGGGGTAGAAGTTGTCACCTGAACTGTTTGAGTGGTGCTAGTTTACCCTGTGACCAAGTAGTTTCTAGCCCCACTCCCAACCTGTCACATACTCCTGTTCGTTGTAATCAAGTTGAGAAGGAACTCATTCAGGCCGAAGCCACGTCTATGCCGGCACATGAAACCTATGTTTGCGCCCTTGACCTGCCGCCTGGACCTCGTCACTCCATGATCCACGTCTGTCCGCAGACTTTCCAGGAGAAGGGGACGTCTAGAAGGGATTCTCCTTCTGTTCCCCCGAAATCCTGTGGGGGTGTGGCTCTGACCTCGGAGATGGAGGAGGTCAGAGAGGCATCTCGGGGCCAAGCCGGCCCCAGCGCGTGTCCTAGTAATTGTCAGTCTGTTCCAGCCTGGTCTCCGCCCAGCCCTGGTCTCCGCCAGTCCAGCCCTGGTCTCTGCCAGTCCAGCCCTGGTCTCCGCCAGTCCAGCCCTGGTTTCTGCCAGTCCAGCCCTGGTCTCTGCCAGTCCAGCCCTGCCTTGTCCGCCCCTGTCTGCCGGTACTCATCCCTTCCTGCCCTCGTCGCCCTGGTCCGGTCACGCCTGTTTGATCCAAGCTTGACCTGTGGTTGTCACTCCTGCCCCGTCCGTCTCCGGGGGGGTTCTGTCATGATCCCTGGCGCGCGGAGATCGCGTGCCGTGCTCCCGGTCTGCGCCCGTCCCAACTCCTCAGCTGTTCGTCATTCCCGATTACCTCCCAGCCTATAAAAGGCGCTCTGCTTCCGCCACTCGGATCGTCCGTTGACGCTACCTGCCCATGCCTCGGAGCGCTCCCGACCCAGTGCCTTGAGCGGGGCAGTAGCGCCCCCTACAGAAAGCCTTCGGAAGCGGCGCCATTAACCTTCGAAAGTTAGGGCCGCATACAACAGTCTAACTGTAATGAAATAACACCACGGGGAGCTGCGGCATAAACATCACACACAACGCAAAGATAGAGTACCAGGCAATCAGAGGGGAGATGGGAGTTCCCACAATGCAACAGGAGAAGGACGGAACACCCTGTGTCCACACATAGCATACAGAGGACTACATAATAGCAGTCGATTGCCTACAGTAATTGGCTGTGCAGCCTATTACTGTCAGTTAAATCACTGTATCGAGAAGTTTGATTGTGACCATTTAACACCTGTTACATAACCGATCCATAGAAGACAATGCAGTGTGTGTGTGTGCAGTGTAGCTACCATCAGCATCTTCTGTATCAAAGTCGTCGGTGAAAATGTAGTCAGCCACGTAGGTAGCCATCTCAGAGCCCAGCATTGCTACGGGATCCACCGTGGCATGACGGAACTCTACTTTCTGCAGCATCAGCAGGTCACTGATCAGCATGAAAGCCTGCACAGAGACAAATAATGAGCAAAGGACCCGTCACACCATGACATTCGCATCAGCTTTCATAGTGTTTTGAAAAAATGCTTGTGATCTTGCAATCTTCCAATACGATTTCCCAGATCCGAACCTCCCACTTCTTTTCTTCCCGATCTGATGAATTTGAAACTGTAAACTGGACTAATGTGTGCGTCTCAATCCGCCGTCATCAGACCCGAGCTCACAAACCAGAATCAGCTAGCGAGTCAGCTAGCCAGAGACATATGGTGTGAGATGTTAATACCTGGTCTCTAATATGTGCATGTGGGGATGTCAGGCATCTCTGGCTCACATCACACATCTGGCAAAATGCCGTCTTCAGCCGCTTAAGCTCAACCTGCCAAGAAACAGTGTATTATAAACCCAGCTAACGATGAAAGCGTCAACATACAGACTCATATGGGATTAAGGATATTGGTAGGGTTGGGACGATTATGAAATCTTAAAAATCTCCAATTAAACGATTAAATGCTTTCATAATATTTTTATTTTCATTTTAGTGCCAGCGCCATTTTCCCATTTTTTGATAGGATAAGTGTGCCAGTGGGATGACAGAGATCGGGGGAAGAAGAAGCAGAAATGTCGGCGAGGGGAGGAGAAGTTGCGAAACGATGTGGGTTGACTGGGCCAAATACATTTTTGATACTAAAATGACAGAAACAATGCTGCTGCAGGGGGAATGGTGACAATTTGAAATGAATGAGAATAATTTTGCAGGTTTGGTGGGCCGGATTAAAAAGGCTAACTGGCCCTAGTTTGCTCATGGCTGTCCTGGATGCATGCAAATAAGGATTACTTTGCTGGGTGTGGAGTTCGAGGTGCTCCCGATGTCCCAAATCAACTGGAAGGTCATGTAGGTCAGAGCAGGAACTATGATCTGTACAAACACAGGGACAGGGTTGTGTAGTAACGAATTACAAGTAATCAGATTACAAAAAATAATAATAACTGTAGTCTCTTATAACTACATTTTAAAATATGTGATCTAGATTAGTTACATTTGCCTGGAATAAGGGATCCAATTCCATAATCATTCACACGCCATTGTCGTAACTTGTAAATGTGCATGCAGCAGCAACCACCACCGCTGGCATGTGATGCACTAACCCCATTTATAGAGCACCATTTTGCACGAAAAAAAAAAAAAAAAGTTAAATATTTTTCCATGCATGCAATTGTTGTTATGGCTGTAAAAATAATCAAAAAGTAATGGAATGTAATGCCTTGATTACCTTTAAAATGATTTACTGTGATTATGTTACTGATTACAATTACAATTAGTGACTTGTAACTGTAAGGGATTACTTTTAAAAAGTAACCTTACCAACCCTGCAACGACAAGTATCACATCAAAGTGCGGCTGTGCAAAAAAAAAGAAAAATGAAATCAGATTATTTTGCTTAATCCTGGGATTCCTGGAGGGAGTTTTAATTTTTGTCTCGCCCACATAAAATCAAACCTGATTGGTTAATTTGCCCATCATTCTCCAAACCAAAAAGCATATGCTTCAAGGCTTCTCTCATATCTCTCAAGGCCTAACCAATGAATGAGCTAGCTTTTACCAGGGTTTTAGAGAGACTGACAATTCTGAGAGGATAAAATGTTTCAGGACAGTAACCCTTTCTTTTCTGACGTGAACTTGACAGTAAATTCAACTCTAGATGACGTATTAGGCGTATTGTATGAAATTAGATAGTGTAACACATCTGGCGGCGTGTCCACCTCAAATCAGGAAGAGGTTAATCAAACATTCATCCCAAGTCGAGGCTACACTGTATTTACACGTATATGAGCCCAGTGCGAGGGGCAAACACATAATGGTGTAAACTCCACCAGTCGCATATGGGCCATAGACATCCAGTATCGTCTATTGAACATGCACCAAGTACAACCGCAACTAAGTGAATTACCCATGATGCACTGCTCAGACACACAGGTTGCATACACCCCTGCGTCATCAGTCACTCGCTCCGTTACAAGAGCAGGATTTAGCTTGGCTGCAGGCCCATGTTGGGCGCCATAGTTTATACACATAATTTAATACTTATTAAATTATAATTATACATATATTATATATTTAAATATAATATATGTATTTTTTGTTCCAGATTATCCAAGGCCTTCTCTGAAGGCATAGAAGGCTCAGAATATTCCCCTGACCTGTTCCTCAACAGCAGGCTCCAGCGCTGTTCTCACCAGCATCATGCAGGGCTCAAACAGCTCACAGCGTTTCAGATTCATCACCCTGGAACACAATACCGCTGAGTTTCTTGGCCACCGAACGGCTATCGCCGTCAGATGCCATTCGTTGCTGTCCGGTTGCAAAATTGTGATTTCCACCGCCAGCAAATGCAATGTGACGCCGTGGTGCGCACTGGTATTCACGCGTGAACAAACATAACGAGATAAAACTTTCACTTTTCTGCGCTACCTGCATGCTGTCCGAGCACCTTATTAACATTTGAAAAGGATTTGATGGGCTGCATAATGGTCGACCTATAAACAAAAGACCATGTTGAAGCACCTAGCAATTGAATATGCGGCAACATTATCACAGAATAACGAACCTTTTTTTCTTGCCCAGCAACTTTCTACATATACCTCAAATGATATGACGACATTGTTCTACGTGTGGAAAATTGCACAGAACGAGAACCTGAAGTAAATAAAGAAATCGATTTGCAGCGGTTATATTCAGACAACCGAGAGACATGTCTAAACAACTCCACGTGTATGCTGCAGTCACTTGCTGATTAAACAAATGGATAATAGCAGCCGTTTGGCGCGGGAAATCTCCCTCTTCTGTGTGTGAAGATAAAAGTACATTTACTTTATTCAGTCACACATACATACATTCATGTACAGTGACATTCTTCCTCTGAGCGGTGGGCAGCCGCAGTGCAGCACCAGGCGGCCAACTCCAGATTCTGAGCCAGTGCCTTGGCCAGGGGCACTGACTGGAGCAGGTTAACTATAGAACATGTTTTTGGTGGTGGGGGAAAGCGGCCTCCTGCATGTGCGTTTGTGGTGTGTGTATGTATGCGTGCGTGTGTGTTTGTCCGTGCGCCGGACTAGGAGTTCCGAAAAGACAATGAAAATATGACATATGAGGGTGGTGGAAGGGGGAAGAGAGAGGAGTGATCACACATACACAACAAATGTAAAATCTGTAAAAACATTTGAATTTTTTTAAAATTTTGCCTTTGATGCGCTGGAGCGCACAGTCCGCCAATTGCTCAGTGCTGCTGTCAATCTACGGACCCGCCCCCTATACATCCGTGTGACGTACTGGTTGACGTTATTTTGAAAAATCAAAATAAATGATTTTCTGCGCTGGTCCGTAACGTCCCTACGGACGGCTACCAGCAGCAGCCTGCGTGTGCAATGCAAGTGGAGCATGCTACGATGGTAACCCAGTAACATTTGTTTTGCTCACGGGTACGGCGTCCGGCGGCGGTAGCCGTACGGTGGCCAAAACATTTGGCACTTCACTGCGACCATTTTTTTCGACATGTCTATTCAGTGGGAGAGCAGCCTGCTGCGTTATTTAAAAAGGGTGGCGGTAACTTGCAATGTGCTATTCCACATGCGTGCGGATCTGTGCCACACAAGGTAACGATTTAATAATCTGCACAACCCATTCCATTTACTCATGTTTGTCCAACTTACGAGTGAATGCAGCCATCCCATTGGTCCAGACGAGCATGTGACCACATTGGTGAGTGACTTGAAGTCGTATTTGTCTGTATTTATGCAAAGCGGTGAGCGAAACAGGGTGGATAATGGGTAATTGAAAGAATGACTTAATTTTATTTAAGGACAGTCGCACAAGAGCCATTGAACATTAATATATAACATAAAGATGGATGTACAAAAACGAGGTTAGCAGCGCTGCTACATTTCTCCTGTCTGTCCACATTGATTTAAGGCAAGACAGCACTGGTTCTTTGGGTCCACCTTTGATACGTGAGCACCGTTTTCCATTTTATGGGAAGTGCAACAATTTTTAGGAAATATTCTGGTTCAACAATTGCTGGACATTTGCAGCGATTCACACCAGTCACAACAGCGATTGATCTAACGATTATTCCAACACTGCCCAAATTACCTGCTGAAGGCAGCAATCCTCTTCAGAGTCACTGCTGCACGAAACACCTCGTCCTCAGTAGCGGCACCCTGTGAAAGTTCAACCCCTCCGTCAGTGGTACCACCTGAGAAACTATTCAGCAGTCGAAGTGCCATCATGATGACTGATTTTAACAAATGCATTTAAAAATGTTTTCTCTTGAATACCAAAGTTAGAAGTGACCTGTAAGATGTCGTCGACATATCCGGTGAAACACTCGGCCAGGGTGTCCAGCATCTGGCTGAAGACGCGCTGTGCGCGGCCTGAGAAGGGATAGGTGTCACAGCACAGATTGCTGGCCAGGCGGGCACATGCCTCCAGAACCTCTGCGTCGTTCTGCTTCTCCACCACGGAACACAGCTGGTTGAGGAGCAGGTCCAGAAACTGACACACACAAGGATTACAGATGTTTAGAGCTTTATCCGTTACTCAATAAAATCTGGACTACAAAAAAAAAACATGGGGTTGGCCCAGTAACATAGCGGTTAAAAACTCACAGCCCCATACATAGTGTTGTCGCTGTGGCTTAACCCTTGATGACCAGGCCTAAATCAGACTCTCTTATAGCCAATTTTCCACGCTTCAAATAACTATGGATTCAACTTTTAAAACAATCATTGGCACACACATGTTGGCTCCTTTTTTTCAAACCACCACAGCTATCACACAAGGGTTGATACCACAGCACACGCAGCTTCACGGTCATTTACTGTACATCCGCGCATCCCTGTTTTCTCGTCACTCTTTCACACTAACGCTGTCAGTAAAACTAGAAAATGCCGCTTGTGCCGAAAAAATAAAATAAAATCATGGCCATTGGGTGGGCGGCTCAGTTTCAGAAGGGGATCTTGAAAAAAGGGGCGAATGTGGCGGTGGTGAAACGAACCAGAGGTTGCTGCAAATAAAGTTAAAATAGACAACACATTGCATTATGTGAGCCGAGAGATCACGCAAAGGATCATGCGGGTTGGGAAAGAGTTTCAGAGCACCATTACTCTGTCACCATGACCATTCGCCTATTATAAAATGCCAGTCGATTGCCTATGGCTATGCAGACCATTAGCGTCGGGTCAATCACTGTGTACAAATTAAACGTTTAATCTAGGGGTGCACTGCCGATCGCATTTAGGGGCGGCCGCGAACCCGACACCATCCACAGGGATACTGCAAAGAACGGAACGGAAAAATGCAACAGACTCTTCAGACGCGACCCGGTAAGTTATCTTCAATGCTTTTAGCTCCAATGCTATAACACACAGCACTGCTAATTTCATGTTTCGTTCGATCTCAAGCTTTTTTAACTGTTTTGATGAAGAAATACAATGGATGGTTGTGCGAATACTCCCAAAACACATTAATATGTGCTGATCATTTTACAATGTAAAATACAAATTAGATTACATATCATGTTATTTTTTTTATACAAGTCAAGAAGACTACTGTTTATTGTGCAATTGCGATTATTTTATTACATAGTAATCTTCTTGACTACTTTGAGTTTTCCAATTTGCACAAAGATTTTCTTTCATAAAAAATGAAAACTTGGATCAGCCGATCCTTAAAATGCGTAAAATAAAAGGATCGGAATTGGATCGGAAGCAAAAAAAAAACATGATCGGTGTACCCCTAGTTTAAATGTTGATACACTTCACCTCCGTTACACCTACATATTATCGCTTAATCATTGACATCCGCAGTGCTTCATCCGAATTGCTTTAAGGAACATTGAGAGGCTCATTACCTTGTCCAGTCTGTCAGTGCTGTATGCCGCTAGGTTGATGCAAAGCGGGATCTCCAGCAGAAGCCTGATCTTGTCCGAGTCTGTGACAAACTGGCACAGGACACAACCACCATTTACACACTCACCGATTATAGATGTTTTTTCTGAGACAAATTAAAATAACAAATATTCACAGTGAGAAAAAAAATACAAGAGATAAATATCGTCACTGCGAAATAGTCAAATTCGGTTCCTCTTTACCAACAAAGTCAGATACGTACTCTGATACAAACTCATTACGATTAATTGACAGTAATATCTTGACGGTTTTCTTTATATTCATCTGATGGCCAGGGGCACTGACTGGAGAAGGTTAACTAGAACATGCTTTTTGTGGTGGGGGAAACCGGAGTGCCTGGAGGAACCCCACGCAGACATGGGGAGAACTTGTAAACTCCACAAAGAAGGACCTACTTGCTGTGAGGTAGCTGTGCTATCCAATGCGCTACCATGCTGTCATACCTTAGCCAGCAATTGAGGCAGCAGAGGGATTAAATGTGAGGAGACTTGCTGCTTGTCCTGTTCCTGTCTCTTTGTCTGCGTCTGACTCTGCACACACAGAGATACAAGGATAGAAGGAAACTGGTCAGTGGAAAAATACATTTACAGTAGGGCTGTATGATTTCCCCTGAAATATAGATCAACAGTCTGATCTTCAAGTTGGTGGAAATGTTCTTATTCTGGCAAATACAAAGATGGGACAATCTGGTATCGCTTATCAGGGTGCTAGGCTGTGGAATACACTCCCCAAGGCTATCCGTTATAACCCGTCCCTTCGTGCGTATGTAAGATGTGTGTGTAATCACTCTTGCGGAAAACGTCAAGATAATATTCCTTCATGGAATAAGGAGCATTTTCGATCAGGCAGTAAGGCGAACACCTAAAGTCGTGAATGATCGGGGGCGCGCAGGAAGGAGGGGTCCTCTCTCTCCCGCGGTGTGGATGACGAGTCGACATCAACAGGAGAGCCAGGGATAAAAATTAACGACGACCCGTCGTCCCGGGGACGCAATTAATTAACATGAGGACGAACAATTTTTGGCCGCGGGACACCCCCGGGACGATAAAAAAAATTCACTTTGCCCAGCAGCCAGCGCAGGGCGCGCGAGCCAACCAGGGAGCGCGCCCCCTTCCTCATACACACACACACACACACACACACACACAAGTTACTTTGGCTGTGGTCTGTGCAGGCAGTGGTGAACTAGTCTAGTACTCGAGCGAAAAGGGACCAAATCTGTTGTGTGGAATTGGTTCGGCTTTGAAATGAGGTTACACCGTGCTGCAAATTGTGTTCCGTTGCACGAGTCTTTCCAACACCGAGAAAGTGGACATCCAGTGGAAAGTTGACGGCGTGTTAGCAGCTAAATATGTTCCGGACTCTGGTTACTCTTTTATACCGCTACTCGAGAACGAATCACCGCGCTGCCTCTGGATGTCCCGCTGTATTCGGTAACGACCGTTGTCATATGGTCAAGTCGTACAATGGAGCCGTATGTGTTTAACCGTGTCATTTTGTTACGGAGGATTGATCTCAGAACAGCGCTGTCTGCAGTCGTTCCTCGGCGAGGAGATCGCTAGTAG
>OMKY01231726.1:0-10212 GCA_900302395.1 Bregmaceros cantori | reverse complement strand
ATAGTGTGAATGAGCCAGTAGGGGACGGTAATAATGGTAGGTGGTAGAGATATGTATAGTGTGAATGAGCCAGTAGGGGGCGTTAATGCCAAAGAGTGTAGGCTTAGCAATTTATTCAAACATTCAAACATTGTAAAACTGGCATTGCTAGAGGTTCTGCTACAGGATTGAGTCTGTTCAGTATGACTTTTAGCATTACTTTGCTTACATGACTAATCAATGTGATTGTGCAGTAGTTTTGACATAACTGGGGGCTTCCTTTCTTGGGCAGGATAATGATCAGGGATTGTGTCCAAGGTGTAGGCCATATCCCTGTGGACCAGGTCTTTCGTTTGTTGTTGCTGCTCCTCCTGCTTGAATGAGTTCTCCTGGAATGTTGTCGGTTCCTGCTGACTTTCCTTTTTTTCAGGGATGCAACTGCTGATGAGGTGTAGGATGGGGTGTGAGTCTCTTTCTGAATTTGCTTGAGGACATTTTAGTATTGGGCTGGTGGTTAAATAGCTCCGTACAGTACTCGGACCACCTGTGCAGGACCTCCTTTTCCTCTTGCAGGCATTTCCCTGATTTGTCTTGGATGCAGGTGGATCTTCCCTGTTTCTTCGTGGTGAGATGTTTGACCACTTGATAGGCTTTCCTACTGTTGTTTCTAGTCAGGCTCCTTTCGATTTCTATACACTGGTGCTCGATCCAGGCTTCCTTGGCTTTTTTCATCTCCTTCCTTCCTCCTTTGTTGTTGGCCTGCCTGTATAGTTGATCTACCTTTTACCTTTTTATAGTTGGTCACCTTTTCTTTTCTTTAGTTCCCTACGTCTGTGACATAGAACTAGGATTTCATTTATGACCCATGGTTTCTTCGGGTGCTGGTGTTTCACCAAGAGGTCCTCCGCGATTTCCAGTATTATCGTGTTAAGGGTGTTCACTGTGGACTCAAGGTTCATGTTGTTTTCATCTAGGGCTGTTAGAGGTGCCAATCTCCTCCCAATCCTTGCTTGAAACTCCTCTCCTATTGCTGGGTCTTCTAGTTTCCCTAAATTAAAACATAGTCTTGTGAATTTTGTTTTGTGGAGCTTTTTCAGTCGTAGTCTGAAGGTCCATAGTACCAGATTATGGTTGCTTCCAATGTCAGCTCCAGGAAAGCTGCGAGTGTGCGTGGTGTTAACTCCTGACTTGAAGCGTTTGGGCACCATGATGTAATCAATTTGCTTACTATGTTGATTCCCTGGGCTGTTGGCGGTTGGCATTGAAAACCCCGGGAATCAACATTGTAATCAAATTGATTACATCATGGTGCCCAAACGCTTCAAGTCAGGAGTTTTTTACTTTGTACTTTATACTTTTAAAAATACTTTTCAGTACATTTTAGAGACTGTACTTATTACTTTCAAAAATACTTTCTGAGTACCTTTCTGAGCCTGTACTTTTTACTCTAGTCAAGTAGACATTTGGATCGCCATTTTGTAGTCGTACTCAAGTTATTTTTTCACAAATGTATTTTACTCTTACTCAAGTAAGAAATTTGGGTACTTTTGCCATCTCTGCTCAGTACACATGACCTCTCAACAGTACGAAGTGAGTCAATGTGTCTGTATATTTATATGTACGTATGTGTATGTGGATATGAACGTGAGGGTATGGTAACTTATGTTCTTGGTTATACGGTGCCGACACGTATTTATTTATTTATTTATCTTTATGATTATGTCAGCTGTGTGGTATGGGTATGACATTTCTTTTTTTTAATCCACCAGTCTTTGGTGTCAAGGGGATGGGGGGGGGGCACACTTCTGCCACACACAGGAATCAATCTCACGACAGTTGCGTGCGTTATGAGACTAAGCCACAGGCACAAGTGTGTGTGTGGGATTGGATGCCACAGAGCCAGTGCCTTCGAAAGCATTTTTGAAAATGTCCCATTAGTTTGGACCCCATATCTAGGGACTACAGTGTGTCAGAAACCAGAATGATTACAGGACTCAAGAGCTGCAAAACACAAATATTTATTTATTAAACTTTAAAATAAAGCTTCTTTATTCAATCAGAGGGGAAAGCTTGTCAAACAATGGGAAGGGATGGCTGGGAAAGTCAATGGGCAGGTAAGGGGGCGGGGCCAACTCAGGAGGGGCGGAGTTCTGGAGGAGATGCCGTAGCTCGGGAGAGAGGGACACGCCCACTGGGGCAACAGGAGAGGAAAAGGAATTACCGATCGCTGGGGAATGCACGGAGGAGGAGGAAGATGAATGGAATAATGATGGTGATAATTCAACGGGCGGCAGGGCGAGGAGAAGGCGAGCAGGCGGACGGAGGAGCAGGAGAACGGACTGGCAGGTAGGGACACAGAAGCGGGCAGACGGGCAGACGTGGAGTCGGGAGCGCACAGAGGTATGGGTAGGTAGCGTCAACGGACGATCCGACGGGGAGTGGCGGAAGAGGAGTGACTTTTATAGAGTGGGGGTTGATCGGGGATGGAAAACAGCTGGGGAGATGGGACGGGTGCAGAGTGGGAGCGCGGCGCGCGATCTCCGCGCGCGAGGGATCGTGACAGAACCCCCTCCTCAAGGGACTGATTCCAGAAGTCCCTAAGCTGGCAAAAGGGAGGTAGGGGGGGAAAGTAAGGACAGACGAGGACCGGGACGGCCGGGGCAGGAGTGATGACGACAGCTCAAGCCTGGACCAGACATGCGTGACCGGACCAGGGCGACGTGGGCAGGAAGGGACGAGTACCGGCAGACAGGGGCGGACAAGGCAGGACAGACGTGGACCAGGACTGGACGGCCAGAGACTAGGGCTGGGCAGGCAGAGACCAGGGCTGGGCAGGCAGAGACCAGGGCTGGGCAGGCAGAGACCAGGGCTGGGCGGGTGGAGACCAGGGTTGGGCAGGCGAAGACCCGGGCTGAGCAGGCGAAGACCAGGCTGGAACAGACTGACAATTACTAGGACACGTGCTGGGGCCGGCCTGGCCCCGAGATGCCTCTCTGACCTCCTCCATCTCCGAGGTCAGAGCCGCACCCCCACAGGATTTCAGGGGAACAGAAGGGAGAATCCACTCTGGGCGTCCCCTTCTCCTGGAAAGTCTGTGGACAGGTGTGAATCATGGAGTGACGAGGTCCAGGCTGCACGTCAAGGGCGCAAACATAGGTTTCATGTGCCGGCATAGGTGTGGCTTCGGCCTGAATGAGTTCCTCCTCAACTTGATTACAACGAACAGGAGTATGAGACAGGTTGGGAGTGGGGCTAGAAACTACTTTGTCACAGCGTAAACTAGCACCACTCAAACAGCTCAGGTGACAACTTCTACCCCATTCCCGAATGGTCCCAGTCAAATTGGGGATTGTGCAGACGGAGCCATGGATACCCAAGGATGAGGGGTTGTCTAGGCGAGCGTAGCAGACGATACTGGATGGACTCTTGGTGATCCCCTGACGTAATCATAGTGACAGGGGCAGTGACATGAGAGATTGAGCCAAGACGATGTCCATCTAGTTCTCGGACAGGAACGGACGGGCTGAGTCTCTGCAGGTTATTCCTAATAGTCGGGCTAACTCAATGTCCATTAAATTAGCTTCAGATCCGGAATCCACCAGGGCGGACAGGGTATGCGTAGCATCTGGTAGTCTAAGACTGAGCCCAATCAGGGGCTTACGGACAGAAGAGAGTGAAAACTTAGCTGCACTCACCCGGATCCCTCCAACTCCAGGTGAGTCACAACCTTTTACTGGGCAGGCAGCGACACGGTGACCCTCAACACCGCAGTAGAGGCAAAGGTTTGAATACAGGCGCCGACGTCGCTCCTCGGGAGTGAGGGAGGCGCGGCCGATCTCCATGGGTTCGGATTGGTCGTTCTGAACTGGGGTCGGGACAGGCTGGGCTGAAACAGACTGGGGCAGAACAGTGGACGACCCACTACAGAGAGGGATTGCCGGCTGACTCGAACGCGCCCTCTAGTGTCTGCGGGTCCGGACACGGCGGTCTATGCGGACAGCAAGAGCAATGGCCTCGTCGAGAGTAGCGGGTTCCTCGTGTGAAACGAGCTCATCCTTGATGTAGTCGGCAAGCCGATGTCAGAAGATGTCCACCAGGGCTTCCACCTGCTGCGGCTGGCTAGGGTACGAAACTCTATGGAGAAATCCGACACAGTTCGGTTTCCCTGATGGATGGTCAGCAGACTCCGGGATGCTTCAGAAGAAGATGAACCAACATCGAAGACCCTGGTCATCTCAGCTGCAAACGTGCTGAATGAAGAGCAGGCTGCCGATTGACGGTCAAACTCGGCCGTTCCCCACCTTAGCGCCCTCAGTGGAAAACGTTCGGGGCTGTAGGGCGAATTGGACACGGCAGCTGGTCAGAAATGCCCGCACCTGCTTTGGATCTCCATCAAAACGTTCAGGGTTCCCAATCTTGGGCTCGGGCCTGGAAAACTCAGGGACTGGTACCGCGGGGGCAAGTTCAAGGCTAACGGGGACACTGGGAACAGTAGGTACGGGCAAATTTGTGAGTTCTTGTTGTACCTGGTCAATCTGTTGCTGTAGTTGAATAACAAAATCTTTCAGAGCAGAGAATTCTACAGACATTCTGTTAATATTTTCCTCGGAAGAACTTAACTGCTGTAAAGCGCCCAAACCAGCCTCTGAGTCCAATCTGGTCGGATCGTCTGTCAGAAACCAGAATGATTACAGGACTCAAGAGCTGCAGAACACAAATATTTATTTATTAAACTTTAAAATAAAGCGTCTTTATTCAATCAGAGGGGAAAGCTTGTCAAACAATGGGAAGGGATGGCTGGGAAAGTCAATGGGCAGGTAAGGGGGCGGGGCCAACTCAGGAGGGGCGGAGTTCGGTAGCTCAGGAGAGAGGGACACGCCCACCGGGGCAACAGGAGAAGAAAATGAATTACCGATCGCTGGGGAATGCACGGAGGAGGAGGAATGGAATAATGATGGTGATAATCCAACGGGCGGCAGGGCGAGGAGAAGGCGAGCAGGCGGACGGAGGAGCAGGAGAACGGACAGGCAGGTAGGGACACGGAAGCAGGCAGACGGGCAGGCAGGCAGACGTGGAGTCGGGAGCGCACAGAGGCATGGGTAGGTAGCGTCAACGGATGATCCGACGGGGAGTGGCGGAAGAGGAGTGACTTTTATAGGGTGGGGGTTGATCGGGGATGGAAAACAGCTGGGGAGTTGGGACGGGTGCAGAGCGGGAGCGCGGCGCGATCTCCGCGTGCGAGGGATCGTGACACAGTGTCTGTCCATTGAATCATATTGATTGCATTGTTGTGCAAAACATTAGTTCCAAGTTCAGAAATACTTTATTGCCATATTGTGTAATCACACACATGGAAATTGACTTTGGTTATATGTTCACTCCTTGGTACAGCAAGTAATAAAACAGAAGATAGAAAGAAAACAAAAGATAACATCAGCGAAATAATAGTAATGGCAGCATTAACAACAATGTACTTCTAATATAGTAATAGCATTACAGTAGTGATAATAATATACTCTTACTTGTATAATTAAGTTACTATTCCGTTTCATGTGTTCTTCTTTGAATTTCACAAAAATAATACGACAGAAAATGCTTTATCTTTCAAGAATGTGTATGAATGAATGATTCAATGATTTTTTTTTATTTGAGTGTGATTCTACTTTCTTGTAGGCCAGCCCGCATGGGCTTACAGGTCACTGTATGTAATTCTTAGCTAAAGGCCGATTCATACCCTACGTGTGGCCAATTACGCACGTAATCTCTCCATACGTTCCACGCGTTTCCTCCTTCATACCTCCGAGCGTCTTTTACATTACCGTGTGCAACACCAGCTATTTATTTATTTAAAAGAATGTCTAAAAGAAAAATTGTCTGAATAATAAAATACTTCTGGCTTCTTTAAGTTTTTATTTTTTTTTAAGGCATCCCGTTATTAAATCCCCGTACAATAGGCAGTACAAAAAAAGAAATAAAATACCTTGCTTGATAAATTATTCTTTGCTTGAATATCTAACTAACTTTGAAGAATTTAACCATAACTATGTCAAAGACTATTCTAGGTGGACATTACTCAACAAGAAACAGCTTGTGATTGACAGTTATAAATCATAAGTGGTCTCAGATTGGGACGCACTATTGAGCCGAGACCCAAATTGGCTTAGCGGTTCGGCCCATCTCTTCTCCAGGACTTTTGAAAGAGCAAGCTGATACACCTGAACGGGCTGACAAATCTGACAGCATCATGATAGCAATGGAGGCCACTGCGAAATTACTCAAAGATATCCTTTCCAAGGTCTACGTTTTTATCTTCAGTTACCGTGTTTGTCCGTTTTTATCTGTTTGCAAGTCTACATGTGGTTTGCATGAGCAAATTTTAAAAGAAAAAGAAACTATTCTGAGTTATTTGTTTTATCTTTTTTTCCTTTTCTTCGGAATATCGGAACTGGGATTTCAGATATAATTTTTTTGTTTTAGTGTTCTCATGCCTATTTAGACTCTAGTAGCAGTTCCTAACGCAACGCTGGGAAGGAAAGATGGGACTAACCAGATGGAACTAAGTCAATTGTAGGGCTGTTCCGATTCAATTTTTCTCTTGTTGATAGTGCTACGATTATGGGCAAAAATTGTGTATCTTTGTGTGTGTGTGTGTGTGTGTTGTTGTTTTTTAAGTTATTTTATCTTGAAAATGCTTTACTCGTTGTCGCTGAACCCATCAAATTCCTCTTCCTCAGTGGAAAAAAGTCATAAAAGCTAAGTCACATACCGCTTCTGTGGCGATTTCTGTTGTCGTGGTTTGTGAACGATGTATCGACATTCATCATCCAAGTCTCTAATTCCAAGCCCTGTTGACATGCACACTAGCGCAACGGCAGCTGTTATAGCCAGACAGGCCGTGCAAGCACCATCTTGGATAGGATTGGGGCACCTTTCAAATATGACTTTCAGCGTTGTTGTTTTTTTTTTATACTAACGCACCGGAGAAAAAAAACAGAACAGCCACACCACCTCATAAGCCGCATAGTTCAAAGTGAGGGGGAAAAATTGCAGCTTATAGCCTGAAAAATATGGTACATCTCCTGACACTCTGCATTTTGGGGATATAATTATTTAGGAAGAATAATTTAATCATTTTTGACCAACGCCTCTGGGGAAGGATGTCCTACGTTGATGCACCTTCGGCTGCATGCAGAGATAGTGAAATACGATTAATCAAATGAGCATTATTATCTGTAGCATGGTGTGTGACCTTCTAGCTGTCACAGATTGAGAAAGCCCAGCATTGCTTGTAAGCTGGGGGCAGTTGAAAATAACTGCAATAACCCACCCAACACACATGTCACCTCAACAGTAGGAACTAGTGAGCTAACATGTCTTCATATGTATACATGCATACATGTTCGGTAATTTCACCTTTGGAACAAACTCCTCCTTACTGCCAGTCCTATACTGTTACGGTCGACCCGGGAGTTAATCCCGGGTCGCCGGCGTGGCAGACTGGTGTGCTACCATTAGGCCACAGAGTAGTGGTTTTAGAAATAGACCCAAGTGCAGCGGTTTCCCAAAAAAATTGAGATTCCGATTTCCAAGTTCTTTCTTTTATTTAATTTTCTTTCTTTTTCTCAAAAAAGTTCACAAGGTCCAAAAAACTCAGTATATTCCAGTCCAGGAGTTCCACATGAAAAAGAAACAAACACACGATTAGAAAACAAAAATAACAAAGATGGCCAAAAACGTTTTACATTAAGTGGCTCTCAAAACATGCCTCGGTCAAAAGGGTAAGAGTTTCAAAGTCCAAAGAATACAAATTACAAAAATCGAAAGATACAAAAACCAAAGTAGCTCACCAGCAGAGTCATGGGCCAGGACAAAGACTTATTATGAAGAGCAACATTGCTAAGTGCATGCTGGGCTACTGGCCATTATCATACAGAATATTAATGATGAAGATTCAAGGATCTCCCTTTAACATAAACATCATACAGGTCTATGCTCCAACAACAGACCACCCAGATGAAGACATTGAAAGTTTCTTTGGCGAGATTAAAGAGGTACTTAAGAACACAAAGTGTGGTGAAATTGTCATCATTATGGGAGATTGGAATGCAAAGATTGGAGATCAATATCAATACCCAATCACAGGAAGGTATGGGCTAGGAGATCGAAATGATAGTGAACTGGCAAACTTCTGTATTACTGCACACCTTGTCATTGTCAACACTCAACACTATATTCTCCCAAAGAGAATATACTATACACATGGAAGACCTCTGGAGACATGTACCGCAATCAGATCGACTACATCCTGATCAACGAAAGATTCCGTAACTGTGTCAAACAAGTGAAGACATACCCTGGTGCAGATATTTGCTTCGACCACAACCCAGTGATCATGAAGATGAAAATCAAACTCAAGAAACTTGAAAGTAAAAAACAGAATCCACAGATGGAGCTTAACAAACTTAAAGTTGAACAGTTCAGGGACCTGTATTACATAAGCGTACACAACAAGTACAACAGATTGGCTATTGAGGAACATCCACTGAGTGAAGAAGCAGAAATGGATTATGAATGGCATGCCATCAGGGGGAGCGTGATAGATACTGCAGAAGAAGTCCTGCCCAGAAGACAGAGAGAAGCAATGAAAGCTTGGATGACGGATGATATCATAGAGAAGATGAGAGAAATAAAGAAAGCTAAGAACAAAAATCTACAGAGATACAAGACATTGAAGAAAGAGGTTGATGCTGAATGTGCCAAAGCAAAGAATGGCTACTGGAACGAGATGTGCTTAGGTATTGAGACGCTAGAAACCACACACAGATATAAAGATATGCACAAGAAAATTAAAAAGGTGATTGAGGACAAGTCAAAAGCAAAGAGAAATGCATGCATCAGAGACAAGCAGGGGAACACCTGATCAAGAGGCGATGGGAGGAATACATCACTGAACTGTATGGAGATGCAAGAGAGGGACCTCCAACAACCGACGTAGAGACGGAAGAGGAACCAAGTATCCTTCGATCAGAAGTAAGGAAAGCCATCAAAGACCTAAAAGAAGGAAAAGCAGCGGGCCCAGATAAATTGACCACAGAAATGGTAAAAGCAATTGATGAAGAAGGTGTGAAGAGAATACATGCCCTCGTGAATAACATCTATAAGTCTGCTTACATCCCACAGGGCATGCATGAGTCCACCTTCATCTGTTTACCAAAGAAGCCTAAAGCTACAATGTGTTCTGAATACCGAACATTAAGCCTAATGAGCCACTTTCTGAAGATGATCCTCCGAATGATTTTATTGAGGAATAGACAAAAGATTGAAGATGAAGTCAGTGAAGTGCAGAGTGGTTTCATGGCAGGTAAAGGAACATGTGATGGAATCTCCAATTTAAGAACAATCTGTGAGAGATACTGCAAAATTGACAGGAAAGTGTATGCTTGTTTCATTGATTATGAAAAAGCTTTTGACTGTGTCAACCACGAGAAGATGATCAAGTGTATCAAAAATGCTGGTCTGAGTGGGAAAGATCTTAAAGCCGGGGTGACGTGAAAAATCAAGTTTTAAAAGTGTTTATTTGTTAAGAATAGGTTTGTGACATAATAATGGACCATGTAAAACTCTATTCTGGTCGTTTTGTGGTTGCTTCACAATAATTGCCTAAAGTGGGCATTTTGAGGTCCTCCAAGATTTCGGTTCTTTTGAAATTGTGGTCGGCATGACGTCACATGGAACGGCATGACGTCACGCGTGGAACTGCATCAAAGTATTTCAATTAATGACCAAAAGTCGATGATATTGCATGTTGGGTGTATTTACATGCCACATAACCTTTAAATAGTACACGCGCACGTATGTACATGCACATTTTTGTGTTTGTGTGTAACTATTACACGACAAAGCGCCCGTTCGGGCGCTCCCATATTCCCATTGAAATGCACCAGTGTCTGTGCGTTACACGCGAAAGAAAACGATTCGAACATTTTAGCGCAGAAGTTTCTGAAGTCCCAAGGCCACTCCCCCTCCCGTGTCCGATGCGAGGCTTGAGTCACATAGACCGCTGATGTGTTACAAGTTGCAGCAGAGAGAGAGAGAGTGCGTGTGTGCGTGTGTGCGTGCGCGAGTGAGTGACTGAGAGAGACACGCAACGATCGCTCGATTGCGGAGGCTCGCTAGACTCCAGTCGCAAATCGAATTTCGACGGTGCCTGACAGCCAGTTCTCCTCCCCCTCC